>LBNU01036493.1:3723-18438 GCA_014162995.1 Artemisia annua | reverse complement strand
TTTTTGCAATATCCTTTCCTGCACAGTCACAAACACAAAAACACGATATCTTTGGCGTTTAACGTTAGTTTTTGGTCTTCTTATCACTTAAACTAAGGTCAAAAGTATGTGTAAAATAGCACATACCAGAATGCTCCTTCCAAATCCTTTCTTTTGTTGAGGAGTCAGTTCTACCATATTTAATCTTTACCCAATCATTAAAAGTGACTCCTTTAACCCAAGCTAACTCGCACCTCTCACTATCATTTGTTGACGTCCAATAGTGAGATATATTCCCAATTCGTTCCTTTGCACTTCCGCCATCGCATTCGTCCTCGTATGGATTACATGATGCCCAAAATGATATGCCGTAATCATGTTGCATTGTTAGGAACACATTTTTTCTATTGAAGATTCGGTCACCCCAAGTATTGTTAAGCATAATGTAGCTCGTAGTATTTAATATATTTGTTAGAACGTAGTTTAGCATTAGTTAGTATTCGTGGTGTCGGGTCGGGCATTTTACCCTCTGTCAGCCCGCTCCACAGCCTAGTAGAGGCATTCATCCACCTTGTAAGTATAAATAGCCCTTCCCACACAAGGGAAGGGTTGGACCTTTCATTTAGTTAATCTCTAGTTCTTGTGTTTCTCTCTCTAAAAGGCTCCCAATCTCTACTTTCTCTCTCTAACTTCTTACTTCTTTTCTTAATTAAATTCTAACCATAAAACACAAAGACCACACGAGTTATGATTTAGTGTATCCTACAATTGGTATCAAGAGCCATGGTTTCATCTTAGGGCTTTGGATTTACGGATTTTGGTTGGTTTTTGTGGTTGTTCTTGGTTAGAATAGTTTTTCTTGAATAACACCTTGGTTTGATCTTTGTAGTGTAATATGATGTGTTATGGTTGTACTTTAGTGCTTAGTAGTGTTATAGTTACATAGTTCTTGAGTTGGAATAGTCATATCCTTCATTGGTGTGGTGGTGTGAAGATTTTTAGGCGTTTTTCATCTTATCGATTAAGTCTTCTGTTGGGTGTTCTTGGTAGCGATTAACTACGAATGGATAGCGATTAAGTTTTAGAGATTAAGTGGGATTACTATATTTGGACAACCAGACAAATCGCTAGATAGCGACTGGTTTGGATTCTTCTGAATAACGATTAGTACTGTCTGTCTTCTTGTGGTTAGCGATTAACTAAACACCAGCGATTAGCTGTGTTTAGCGATTAGATCTGTTCAGCGATTATATCTCACCAGCGATTAAGTCCAGATTAGCGTTTAACTAAATTCAGCGATTAGCTTTTTAGCGATTGGCTGCATTTAGCGATTACCTCTTCCTGTGATTAACTTTGGGTCAGCGATTACTTTGGTTCAGCAATTAACTTTGGGTTAGCGATTAACTTTGGGCCTGCGATTATCTTTGGATAGCGATTAGTTTCCTCTTCAGCGATTAACTTTTGGACCTGTGGTGGTTTTAGCGATTTGCTCAGTTTGAGATTACTTTGATTTGTTGACTACTTGTGTTCCGGGAATCGTTGTAACTTAAGTCGTTTCGATTAATTTGAGTGTGATTTGACGTTGTGAGTTAATTCTTACGGCATGACTTATCACAATCGAATATATTGTTACTTGACTTGTCTCGACTTGATTCTCAGCACAAATTGTGACTTATTTAAGCTCACATTCTAAGTCTATTTTGCCTACTACGTCTTTCGGTTTTCTCTGGTGACTTTAGTAAAATCCCGGGAAAGAATAGATTTCTCGGTTTAAGTCTCGAGTTGTAAAATCCCGTTTAAGACTACACCATGACAACTACGGCTTCAATTGATGACATCCAAGCTGCTGGGTCCGATACTCGACCTCCTATGCTCGACAGAACAGACTATGAGTCATGGTCCCAAAGAATACGTTTGTATTGTCAAGGCAAGGAAAATGGGGAGAACATTCTGAGATCGATTGACGAAGGACCATTTCAAATGGGTACTACCAGAGATGTTATCTCAACTAGTGAAGATGGAACAGTCACCTTTGGAATTGACAGACCTCGTACTTACAATGATCTTAACGAAGCTGAAAAGAAACGCTATGATGCTGATATCCGAGCTTCCAACATTGTGATACAAGGGTTACCCAAGGACATCTACAAACTCATTAACTTCAACACTGAGGCCAAAGCCGTTTGGGACAATGTCAAAATGCTGCTTGCTGGTTCGAAACTTACTAAAGAAGATCGTGAGTCTCAGTTGTATGATGAATTCGAGCACTTCAAGATGAATCCCGGTGAAAACATCACTGACTACTATGTCAGATTCCACAAGCTTGTGAATGACATGAGAATGATCATAATGACAATACCCAACATCCAACTCAACTCAAAGTTTGTTAACAACATGTCACCAGAATGGGATTGGTTTGTCACAGCTGTGAAGCTAAACAAAGGACTCAGAAACACCAACTATGAACAACTCTATGCTTACCTGCAACAACATGAGAAGCATGCTATGTATGATCGTCAGGTGAGAGAAAAGCTCAATCCCTCAAATGACCCTCTCGCTCTCATCTCCAGTGTTCAGGGACTCAACCAATCCTCAATTGATTCAATCAGTCACCCTACTGCATAAACAACACATAATCAGTCTGTCCCTGGCCAATCATCCATGCAATCATCAAATGTCAAGAATAATCAACAAGACTCTGGGAACTCTCACATTGACAAAAGGATTGATAATCTCTCCAACCAAGTCTCACTGTTGGTTCAACATTTCAGGAGTGCACTTGCACAAACCAACAACCAACTCAGAACATCATCTAACCCACGTAATCTTGCTGTCGTGGAAGATGGGCGTGTTGTGGTTCAAGGAAGGCAAAATGTCCGGGGAAATGCTCAGAATAGGATGGGGAATGCCAATCAAGGGCAAGGAAGACAACTCAAGTGCCACAACTGTGGTGGGTTAGGTCATATTGCAAGGAACTGCACTCAACCAAAACGTCCTCAGAACTCTGACTACTTCAAGGATAAGATGTTACTGATGCAAGCACAAGAGAATGGAGTTTTATTGGATGAGGAGCAACTGCTGTTTCTTGCGGGTGATGAAGGGAATTCATTTGATGCCGATTTGGATGATCAACCAGTTCAGGATCTAGCTCTCAACGACCCAAACATCTTCCAGGCAGAAGATTGTGATGCTTTTGATTCTAATGTTGATGATGAGCCCACTTCACCGACCATCTTCATGGCCAATCTATCATCTGTTGTCACATCACCGCAACAATCTGGTTCCCCTAATTCATCCATCATATCTGAGGTACTAAAATTATATGACACATACGAGACATGTAATGTACCTAAGATTCTCAATGAAGTACATCAAACTAATGTTGTCATGCCAGATGATTTTAATTTGGAAAACAGCAATGTTTCCTCAAGTCAACAACATGTGGATGACAACAAAGAATCTGATGTACCTAATCGAGCATCTTCTGTTGTATGTGATGATAATGTGATGCATGTACAAAGAATTCATAGCAAAATACAATAAACGAACGTTGTGGAATCAAATATTGCTGATATGTGAAATAGCAATGTTATTCCATATGAACAATATGTAAGACACAACGTCGAGTCTGTTGTACCAAGTGATGAATCCTCTGTTGATAATAATGTGTGTGAATTGGATGATTACACTGCTGTTGTACCTGATGATACCTTAACCACTAGGATTAATATTCTTAAAGATCAGGTGAATATGTATCAACAATGAGCAAGATTTGAGTTAACCGAACGTGAGCAGAAAATGAATTGGCAAATGTGTACATATATTACCGAAAGAAACTTAAAGGAAGAAGAGTTAAGAATGGAGATAAAATCATTACAAAATCAAGTTAATCAAACTGTTAAACAAAAACAGGAGATTCAGGATAGTGTAACCACACTAAAACTCGATTTTCAAAATAAAGAAACTAAACTCTTAAATGATTTTTCCAATCTGAAAGCTTTAAAAAACAAGCTGGAAAATAAGTTGTACACACAAGGCCAAACCATTCAAACTGCTCAAATGATGCATAAGCACATTAAGTTACGTGATGAACATAGCAAGAAGGATGTAGGAGTGCCCAAAACTAATTTCCTTAGGAGCGTTAGGGCCTCTCAACCTGCATTATATGATGCTAATGTGTTACTTACGCCTAATCATGCCCCCCTGATGTGCCTAATACTGAGGAGATTAATGAGACAGAATCAGTCAATAGAGAAAGATTAGAGAATAAAATGAAGGATCCCAAGTGCATTAAAAAACGTGTCAACATCAAACCACATGATTACTATGAATAGAATCGATTGACCGTTTTTGTGCCCCAAACTAGGTTAACACCATAATAAATTTTTTGGCCTCTAGATGTTGAGAAAATGAATGCCGAAAAACTTAAGGCCACAAATCCCCTTAAGGTTGCTACCCCAACGGTGTATCCTCCCAATACACCGATGCACCTAGTTCAGTTAGCTCTTCCCACACATTGTAAAACTCTTATTAGCATCTACGTTCTTTATCAAATGTTTGCTGATTTTGACAAAACATGTAAAAAGAGAATTACACCAACGGGAATTACTGAGGGTGAAAGGGGTTTTGAGCTAACGAAAGAATGTTACCTGACATAAGTCATTCCATTTTTTAAACAAATCAAAGGACATTTTGAAGGCATGCAAATGTCTCTTGAATCTGAGATAAAAGAAATGAAAGATGTGTTTAAAAATCTGGAACTTGAGGAAAAACAAACTGCTATAGACCTTCAACATAGTGAAATTGCGAGGAAGAATACACTCATCATGAATGATACTTTGATTGCTAAATGCATTGCTCAAGATGTGTTTTATACTGCCACTGATTCCTCATTAACTGCTTGCCAATTTCATGAAATGTCTGTTGCATTAAACGTTTTTCAGAATCGTGTTGTTGAGCTTGAGGGGGAGAATTTAAGATTGCAAGAAAAAATTCAAAATGATGATCATGATAACATGGTCAGGAATTTTTCGAAATTAGAAGTTAATAATCTCAATATGCAATTAAAAATTCAAGCTCACAACAACACGATTCAAAAGTTGAGGGCTCAAATTGCCCAATTGAAGTCTAATAAGAGTGATGTGATTGAATCCCGGAAACCTCCGTCTTTAGATTCTCAAAATTTTCAACTTCAAAACATCATCAACCATCTCAAATATGAAAATGATTGTTTTCAAGCTGAAAACTCAAAGGTTAAACAACATTACAAAGAGTTACATGATTCAATTAAGATTACACGTGATAAAACCAATGAAAACATAACGTCTTTGTTAAAAGAAATTGAGAATCTGAAGATTTAGGTGAATGGGAAAACGCCTGTCACTGCATGTGATAGCATTATCTCCAAGGTCTGTAAATCTAAAGGTTATGCATGTGATGCCGTAAATATTCCGCTTCCCCTTAGGAATAATGCGTTTGTCCATAGTGAGTACCTTAGGTATCTTAAGGATTGCCTTGACATGCTTTGTGAGACCATTGAAAAGATTAGAATGGTGAGACCTGCTGATGATACCATCCTTGACGTTTACTACCTCACCAATAGATCATATGAACTCTTAGAGTATGCCATTGGTACATGTCCCAAAGCTGTTAGCATGCGTGATAAGCTTAATGAACCGTCCTCTAAGGATGAGAACAAGCATGTTACCTTTAATGTGCCTTTGACATCATTTGAACTTAACACACCGCTTACCCAAAATCAAATAGCAGTACAACGATCTAATGATCTCGTCATTAATTCTACAGGAGTAAACATTGACAATAAAGCTAGCGGGTCAAAGCCTAGTTGCAATACAAGGAATGATAGGACTTCGCCTGCTAAGAGTGCTCAAGGGAAGAAAGTAGAAGACTACCTTAGGAACAATAAGACTGATTTGAATGATATGAATCGTGTTGATTCTAGTATTAGCTCTAGGCGTACTGTAATTAATTCGAATTCTTATGCTACTTGTAAGATCTGTAATGACTGTTTAATTTCTGGCAATCATGATGAGTGTGTTAAGACATTTTTGGATGCTTCTAAATTACTCTAGGTTAATAAAGCTTTGAATCATAAACTAGAAAACGTGTTTGGAAAGCAACAGGAAGGAAGTTCTCTACTTTTGGTTATCATTGGAGACCCACTGGAAGAAAGTTCACTTTAGGAAGTCAATGCCCCTTAACTAAACTGCCCAATTTTAGACTTTCAAATGTTAGGGTATGGAAGGCAACTGGTAGGACTTTTCCTCTAGTGACACAATGCGATAAACATAGGTCTAGTGCATCCACAAGTAAAGATATGTCTAATGATTCCACTGAACTATCCACTTCTGTATTAAGTAAATATGTTTGTGCTAACCAATTGGATCCCACTTATGTTTGGGGGTCCACATTTTTCAGTTATCCATATCAGTCTTGTTTCAAATGCAGGTCGTACAAATCGTCCTTTGGTATTTGGACTCAGGCTGCTCAAAACATATGACTGGGGATCGCTCACAGCTCAGATTCGGGAATGATCATTTTGGTGCTATAATGGGTTATGGGGATTATGTGTTTGGTGACAGCTTGATTTCTAGAGTATACTATGTAGAAGGGCTTGGGCACAATCTGTTCTCCGTTGGTCAATTTTGTGACTCCGATCTTGAAGTAGCCTTTAGAAAAAACACTTTCTTCGTTAGAAACTTGAATGGTGGGGATCTTCTGAAAGGTAGTCGTGGCACAAACCTCTACACTATATCCATTGAAGACATGATGCGGTCATCACCTATTTGCTTACTATCCAAGGCATCCAAGAACAAGTCATGGCTGTGGAATCGTCATTTGAATCACTTGAACTTCGGTACCATCAATGAGCTCACTTGTAAAGATCTTGTTCGAGGCATGCCCCGGCTAAAATATGAAAAGGATCATCTTTGTTCTGCTTGTCAGCTAGGTAAAAGCAAGAAACAAACACACAAACCCAAATCACTCAACACCATTATGGAAGTTCTTCATACCCTTCACATGGATCTGTGTGGACCAATGAGAGTACAAACCATCTTTGGAAAGAGATATTTGTTAGTGATCGTTGACGACTACTCTCAGTTTACATGGGTAAAGTTCCTCAGATCCAAGGATGAGACACCAGAGATCATCATTAAACTCATCAAGCAGCTGCAAGTCGGACTCAATAAAACCGCCAGATTCGTCCGCACAGACAATGGAACTGAGTTTGTTAACCAGCAACTTACTAAATTTTATGAAAACCTTGGAATTAGTCATCAAAGGAGTATATCTCGAACACCTCAGCAGAATGGAGTCGTTGAAGGACGAAACCGTACCCTTGTAGAAGCTGCTCCGAACCATGCTGATATTCTCTAANTGCAAGTCGGACTCAATAAAACCGCCAGATTCGTCCGCACAGACAATGGAACTGAGTTTGTTAACCAGCAACTTACTAAATTTTATGAAAACCTTGGAATTAGTCATCAAAGGAGTATATCTCGAACACCTCAGCAGAATGGAGTCGTTGAAGGACGAAACCGTACCCTTGTAGAAGCTGCTCCGAACCATGCTGATATTCTCTAAAGCTCCTATGTTTCTCTGGGGTGAGGCAATTGCGATTGCTTGCTACACCCAAAACCGATCACTAATACATCCTCTTCACGACATAACCCCCCATGAGCTAGTGCACGACAGAAAACCTGATCTATCATTTCTTCGAATGTTTATTGCATTATGCTACCCAACTAACGATAGTGAAGATTTCGGAAAGCTGAAGGCAAAAGCTAATATCGGAATTTTTGTTGGTTACGCACCAAATAAGAAGGGTTATCGAATCTACAACAAAAGAACCCGAAAAATGATGGAAACCATTCATGTCACGTTTGATGAGCTGTCTGAGCATACGGCTCCTGAACATTCCAGTTCTGGACCCACATCTAATCTTTTGACTCCTAGACCAATTAGTTCAGGACTTGTACAGTATTCCACTACTGCTGCTCCTTATGTGCCACCCACTAGTGAGGACTTGAAGAAGTTATTCGATCCAATGTATGATGAGTATTTTGAACCTCAACAGATAGTCGAGCCAGAACCACAAGTCATTGGTCCTGATGCTGCTGCTAATGACGCACCTCAACATACAAATGGGCCTACCGTCTCCATCTCCCTTAGTCAAAATGCTCCGTCATCCAGTCATACTCAACCCACGCTTAACGATCAATCTTCTTCAGTTCCTCAAGGAGCTGCATCTGATAATTCTTTTAAAGTGAATCCCTTCGCTCAACCACCTGATGAACCATTTGTCAACATATTTGCTCCTGAACCATCCAATGCGGCAACCTCTTCGGAAGACTCAAACACGGCTACCTCAGTCCTCAATCCTCAACTTCATGAGCATATCAGAAAATGGACAAACGATCACCCAATTGACAACATCATTGGAAATCCATCTCAGCCTGTATCCAAACGTAGACAACTTGCCACAGATGCCTTGTGGTGCTTCTTCAACTCCATACTGTCGAAAGCTGAGCCGAAGGACTTCAAAGAAGCTTTGACTAAAGCATCCTGGTTTACTGCAATGCAAGATGAAATTCATGAATTTGACCGACTTGATGTATGGGAATTAGTGCCTCCTCCAGACTGTGCTATGATTATTGCTCTCAAGTGGATCTTCAAATTGAAGCTTGATGAATATGGTGAAGTTCTAAAAAACAAGGCTCGGCTAGTGGCCAAAGGATATAGACAAGAAGAGGGTATAGACTTTGAAGAATCATTTGCACCCGTGGCAGAATTGAGGCCATTAGGATTTTTCTTGCAAATTCAGCTAGTCAGAATATGATTGTTTAACAATGGATGTAAAGACTGCATTTCTTAATGGTCACTTAAAGGAAGTGGTATATGTGAGTCAACCTGAAGGGTTTGTGGACTCTAAACACCCTAATCATGTCTATCGCTTGTAGAAGGCACTATATGGACTTAAATAGGCACCCAGAGCATGGTATGACACTCTATCCAAGTTCCTTCTAGCCAACAAATTCACAAAGGGTGTTGTTGACCCTACACTATTCACCAGAAAGTCGGGCAAACATCTACTCCATGTTCAGATCTATGTAGATGACATTATCTTTGCTTCTTCTGATCCTATGGAATGTGATGGTTTTTCACAAAAAATGAGTACCGAGTTTCAAATGTCCATGATGGGGCAAATGTCATTTTTCTTGGGGTTGCAAATCTCTCAAAATCCCAACGGCATCTTCATCAATCAATCCAAGTATGCTGCTGAAATCTTGAATAAATTTGGATTTGAATCATGTGACTCAGTCGACACCCCGATGGTAGAGAGATCAAAACTGGATGAGGACGTTGTGGGGACTCCAGTTGATCAAACTAAGTACCGCAGCATGATTGGATCCTTAATGTACCTCACTGCCAGTAGGCCAGATCTTCTATTTGCCGTTTGCATGTGTGCTCGTTATCAATCCAGACCTACCAAAAAGCACTTAGAAGCAGTCAAAAGAGTCTTCAGGTATCTTCAAGGGACTATTCACATGGGTCTCTGGTATCCTAAAGACACTGCTATGGCTCTCACTGCCTACTCTGATGCTGATCATGCTGGGTGTCAAGATACACGTCGAAGTACTTCAGGTGGTGCTCAATTTCTAGGAGATAAGCTTGTTAGCTGGTCTGCCTGGTCATCAAAGAGACAAATGAGTACGTCGATCTCCTCCACTGAGGCTGAATACATTGCCATGTCATCTTGTTGCGCTCAAATCCTATGGATGAGATCGCAATTGTCTGACTATGGTTTTGATTACAACAAAATTCCGATGTACTGTGACAACAAAAGTGCAATTGCTCTTTGCTGCAACAACGTCCAGCACTCCAGATCAAATCACATTGACATTAGACATCACTTCATCAGGGAACAAGTGGAAAAGGGGATTGTGGAATTGTACTTTGTGAGGACAGAATTTCAGCTGGCTGACATCTTCACCAAGGCACTACCCAGAGAACGATTTCAATTCATTCTCCCGCGTCTTGGAATGAAGAGTATTACTCCTGAGTCACTCAAAAGTCTTCAGGAAGAAAGTGACGAGTGATGGATTCGCTTCACATATCCTTGTACATATTCTTAAAAACAAAAAGAAAATACAAAAATATAAAACCTAGAAAAACCATAAAAATCTGAAAAACACAAAAATACCAAAAATAGTTTCAACCTAGGCATGCCTTCTGCTTATCGATAACATTTAAGATTCTAGAAATGCCATTCAATCATGGCACGGAATATTAAATGAAGCTCGAGCAGAAGTTATATTAACCGGTTAAAACATGTCATATCGGCTTGCTATTACTTCAGATAGCAACCCGCTCTTATCTATGGGGAAAACATGTCGCCAAAAAGACGGTTGTTCCTCTAACCGGGTGAAGTTCACTCGGGCATGGATTACTTTATATCCATGTTTCTTCGATTTGATGTACGTTTCAGTGCATCATTTCTTGAAAAAGAAGAGAAGTCTTCTTTCATCCCAAAATCTCTCTCTTTTATGATTCTTCAAGAGAGTTCTTGTAGTTTACAAGGTGGCTATTGGACTTAAATTTTCACAAATATCTTGCCGCTCAACTTAATGACTACAGCTCTTTAAATAGAAAACGGGTCATTAATTGAGGGGGAGCGTATTTGCTCAAAATTTCTGCACCTTTCAAAACTTTGTGCACCAGCAGCAGTGATAAGTTCGTCTCATAAATCAGTAAATATTAAAATCTGATCACATTTTCTCCTATATTTCTGAAACTCACTTAAATCAATTGGGATCACAAAATCTCAAATGATTTGAAACTTTTGATCGGGGGAGAGAATGTGATTTAAATATAAAAACTGATATAAAATGTGATGTTTTATATAAAATGTGATGTTTTATATAAAACTGATATAAAATGTGATTTAAATATAAAAACTGATATAAAATGTGATGTTTTTGGACTCAAAAGTACGCTTTCCCGTATGTGCCAAAGTTTTAAACTTTCTTTAATTGAATCAAGGCACATATTGAGGGGGAGCAAGTGTCTAAGAGTCTTTCGCTAGTTTTTACAATAATAAGTAGAAACCGTGAAATGATTGTGACTCAGTTTTGACTCATGAATTGACGAAACACAAATGTTTGAATTCGAAAGGATTTATCCAAGTAGAAGGTACCGTTTCGAGAAGCCCTTCTTGGATGTATTCTTTGACGGGTCTAACTTCCTTAATTAAGGAATGTTAACAACTTCAAGTTAGTTATTAGGGCTAGTTATCACCTGAAAGCTGATAATAGATCCCTTTAACTAAGCAACGTAAACGTGTCTCTAGGGTATATGTCTATTAAGAGTGGATCAATTCAAAAGTGCAACTCACCCCGACATGTGCAAATTTCAATCTAAAAATATGCGAGAACATGTTAAGGAGGAGCATTTGAAAATGACTAAAACTCTCAAAGTGTACACAAAATGTGTTATGATTAAAGATGATTTAAAATCATAAACACTTTGAGAGAATTTTCAAAGATTTGGTTATATGGCGATTGTGGAAAGATACCAAAAGACCGACCACTTTACTTTAAAGCATGGAGTTATAAGGATGGTAAGGTTAGGTATATGTTCCCATGATCCACCAGAACCGGAGGAATCTTCCCAGGGAAAATCCAATAGATAGATTAGAAGTCCTTAGGAATGATTGAAAAAAAAGGAGAAAAGTGAAAAAGGGAAAAGTGCCGACTGAGATGGAGCTAGGACTGGAAGAAACCCAACAAGGTTCTAGTTATGAAGTCTCGGTAAGCACTGAAGGGGTTGAAGAATTAAAAGGAAATGAATTGAGAAAGGGTGAAAAGAAATAGCCCTCCAACTATTCAACCTTAGGGCAGAAACCGGGTTCAACTCATCTGCTACTGGTTGTTACTAAGGTAACACCCATATTGAAGACAAGACGTCATGGACCCAGTAACGCACTGCACTAAACCTTCCAGCAACTCAAGTTCTATTAAAAGAGCTTGTTTCATTCTCACGGGGAACCGGTGTAATCTATCAATACATCTCTTAGAGACGGTTGATATTGAAGCAGGAGACCCCTCCCTAGTCTCTGCATAGGATAACCAAATTGCACTTATCGAGTTTAGAGCCACGAGATGCATCAAAAGATCTCTTAGTAACACTTGATAATTCTACACTAGTGGTCCAACAATAAGGACACCATATGTAATATTATGAGTCCTTCGCAGATCTTAGCAATCTGCCAAGAACACTTATGAGGGAATGTTGGGAATAAAGCTAACAGTTACCACTGATAGGCTTGTGGAAGACACTACTGAAGAATGCACTGGCAGTGGAAACTCATTACCACTGCTAGTACATATAGTTACCACTGCTTATTAGATAACTGATGTATTCGTGTATAGATAAGTATAGAATAGATCTTGTGTATATTCTATTTAGATAGCTTAATACTTATCTTGTAAAGGACTCCTTGCTCTATAAAAGGAGATCCTAGGTCATTGTCTAAGGTACGAATTACCCTAGAGAGCTTCAAGGTGTAACCCTAGTGATAGCTAAGATCACTCGTATTATTATCATTAATAATATTGAAGCTTTGTGTTACATACAACTATACTCACTCACAATACATCATATAAACTGTCTTCTAAGTGTTGTTAAGTAAATTCCGCGTGCTTAATAATATTACTCAAAGTATCAACAACACAAGGTGTGTGTTTAGATCCATCAAGTGGTATCAGAGCCAGGTTCTGATACTTTGATTTAGAAGATCCAAGAAGAAGCTTAACTTACTCACTCAAAGTCAATGGAGATGGAAATCAATCAGTCAAACTCTTCTGTTCCTAGACTTCCCAAACTCAAACTTAATGAGTTTGAGATGTGGAGGATCATGATAGAGAAATACTTACTCATGTCAGATTATGCTTTGTGGGAAATCATCTTAAATGGTGAATCCTTCAAGCCTCAACAAAAGACTGAGAAGATTGGAGACAAAGATGTTATAACAGTTTCTGTGCCTACTACAACAGATGAAAGGACCCAAAGAAAGAATGATCTGAAGGCCAGAAGTTCATTGCTCATGACTCTTCCAAAAGATCAAATAATAGCATTCACAAAGTTCAAAACAGCAAAAGAACTTTTTGAAGAGATCTGTTCAGTGTTTGGTGGCAATGATGCTACTAAGAAGACACAAATGACATTGTTGAAGCAAAGCTATGAAAATTTCTCTGCTTCAAGCAATGAATCTCTTGACAGCATATTCACCAAACTACAGAAATTGGTTACTCAATTGACTGTGTTTGGAATTGAGGTGGAAAGGGAAGACCTCAACTTGAAGTTTCTAAGAAGTTTGCCTGCTGAGTTTCACACTAATGTTACAGTTTGGGAAAACAAACCTGAAATTGAAACTATGAAGCTCAATGACCTATATAATAATTTCAAGCTAATTGAGCAAAGGTTAAAGAAGGCAGGAAAGCTAGGTTCAAGTTCAAGTAGCTTGGCATTGATGTCAACTTCAATTGACACTGATGACAGTGAAGCTGATAGTGATGATGAATTTGCCACTGCTGGTTCAACTGTTTTCACTGGTAATGCTCTTGTTACCACTGCAGGTTCTAAAAAGAAGGTTGCTGGTATAGGTGATCCCACCTTTTATGCATTCATCTCCACTCAAGTGAATGGCTCTATATTGACTCATGAAGACATAGAGCAAATTGATGATGATGACTTAGAAGAGATGGACATAAAGTGGCAAATAGCTCTTCTTAGCATGAGAGCTAGGAAGTTTTTCAAGAAGACTGGCAAGCCAATCCACATTAATGGAAGTGAGACTGCATGGTTTGATAAGAAGAAAGTGGAGTGTTTCAACTGTCACAAGTTGGGACATTTTGCTAGGGAATGCAGAAGACCAAGGAAGCAGGATAACAGATCCACTTGGTATAAGCAGAAGAAAGAGCCAACAGTGGAAGAACCGAAGGCAATGTTGGTAATTGATGGTGTAAGCTATGATTGGAGTTTCATGGCTGATGTTGATGAAGAGCAATCTACAGAAGCTGGTTTCATTGCTACAGAACATGCTCTCATGGCTTTCTCTGACTCTGAGGTACAAAATTTTGAAAATTGTTCTAAAACATGTAGGGCAACTAGAGAATGTGAAAGGCTTAGTGAATTATGTGAGAGTCAAAGAACAGAGTTGTTTGCTGCTAATTATAATGTGTCAAATCTTAGGAGAGGCATATCTGTGTTAGAAAAACAACTAGAGCACTATAGAGAAAATGAATCTAAATTTAGTGATGATATTATTGTTATTAAAAGAGAGTTAGATCATAAGATAGCAGTGAATGAGGCATTAAAAGAAGAGGTTGAAAGACTTAAAAAGGTGAATGAAAATGTAAATTTATCTGTTGACACCTTGTTTTATCAATCTAAGTCTATTGAAAAAATTTGGGATGCTCAAGTAACTAGTAAAGCTAAGTCTGGTTTGGGATACAATACTGTACCTCTACCACTTAGAGGTGTTCCAGCACCTCCAGGTATAGATTTAGCACATACTGGTCTAGAAGAATTTCAAGAACCTAAACTTGAATATGGACCTCCTAGAGTTGTTAAAAGTGAGGTAGAGGTTAAGCAGGACACTGATGTTTTTGAGAGTGCTAGTGATTCATCTGTAATAGATGAAAATGTTAAAAA
>LBNU01036492.1:11009-32982 GCA_014162995.1 Artemisia annua | reverse complement strand
GAAAAATATTTACCAGTTACCCTCTAGTCACATATATACACAAATGTGTGACAAATATTTTACGAAATGGTCACACAAGTCGGATCAAGTGTGGCTGTTTATTTAAGGCTGGTACATTTAGTCACGTAAAAATGTCACCGTGTGACCATTCAAAAACGACCATGTGTGACGAAAGGTCATTTTTGGCCTAGTGTTAGGTACAATTCTCTTAAGCCCAAAACCATAACTAGGTTAAACTTTCCCAAATCTTTCCCATAAGCTACCACCACTTAGTATGAGCTTATTAGGACTTAGTATTAGTCACTAAACACTCATAGGTACCTAATCTAGGCACTAAACCCTAAGCTAGACCCTAATCTCTCACTAAGCAAAATTAGGATATAACTTAACATAACTTAACCCTAATCCTAAAACTAAGTACCCTAAGCACCTCAAACACCTCAAGCACACACCCTAGCTGCTTACCCACCTCCTTGTCACTACCTATCACACAACCACACACCTTATAAGTAGGTGATGCACCTACTTGCACCTCCTTTGAACCGCGGCTAAATCACCACCACAAGCACCCTACACCGCCCTATAGGCCTCTTTAGTCACCACCATAGCTTAGGTTAGTCACTAGTAGCTTGTCTTAGTCACCCCCCCCCCCTCGACACCTCCTACTTCCCTTTGCTTGGCTAACAAGCTCAACGAGCCCTATAAATACCCTCGTTACCCTCTCTTTTCATTCACACCTTTTCACTTCTTTTCACCTCATACCTTCTGGTCCTAATGGCATTAGTAGAGTCCTAGGAAACATAGAAGTCGAGTAGCTAAGCCTTGCATGCTTGTCAAGTTCCATTTTTGACCTAGAAACCCTAGTATCCTATGTTAACCCACTTCTGGTCACGTAAGCCTTGTACTCTTGCTCTATTAGATTTATTTCAGTTTTAGGATAGATATAGGTTGCCTTAGATCACATAGAAACCCTTTCCTAAGCCTTGATCACTAAAACTTGCTAGTTTTCTTTTTAAAACCCTAAATAGAGTCGAATTCATGTTTATATGCTATAAGCCCTTTTTATAAGCTATAATCTAGTTTAGGCAACTTAGATAAGCTAATATTAGTTAACCATATGCTAGGAAACCTTTTTGTTTTACAAAAATATTCATTGCATGGAATTAGGACTAGTTTTGCCAAGTTTTCCATGCATAGGGGTATATATGGTAAATTTCTGAAAATATTAAGTCTAGGGACTATTTTTGACATTTCTTAGAAGTTATAAGTATAAGGACCCTTTTTGCAAAGTTACATAACCTTAGGATAAAAAGTAAAATAGTTATAAACTTATAAGAGCTAGTTTTGCAAAAGTTATAAAGTTAAGGGTACAAGTGGTAAATTTTGAAAACTTATAAGTCCAAGGGTCATTTATGCCATTTTGCTAAAATATATAAGTATATGGACTAATTGTGTCAAGTCTAGATAATTAATAATATAAGTTAATAAATCTAGGGTAGATTTTGTAAATATATAAACTATAAGGGTATAAAGTGAAAGTATTTTCTTATAAGTATAAAAACCTATTTTAAGTTAGAAGCATGACACAATACTAGGGAGCTTCATGTGAGGGATATCATGTGGATATTTCGTTTTGACGAGTTTGTTGGGTTTACGATTTAAAGTGCCCTGGCTCCTCAAACGATTATTGCATGACCTATGAATTATGATGGCCCGAACGGTGTTATGTTATAACTAAACTCCAATAACCACATAACTCAATAGTAGGGAACTTCATGTGAGGAGTATTAACTTCTAAATTATGATGGCCTAAACGGTATTATGTTGATAACATAATACAATAGTAAGGAGCTTCATGTGAGGAGTCTTATACTTATGGATTGTGATGGTCTGAACAGTGTTATGTTATATCTAAAACATTAAAAACCCTAATAATGATTACTTAAGAAACTTGAACAAGCTAACTAAAGCTTGACATACATCCACACCTACAATACCACCAGGATACGTGAGTAAGGCAGTCTAGTTTCCGAGTCACTTTTTACATCAATCAGATTTCCCTAAGCCCAGGTGAGTTTACATAGCCTCACTCTTTTTAAATGCTTTACAAACCCTGTGGGGGATACATGCTTACTTTTCACTTCAAATCGAATACAAGTCTTTTTCTTTGGTTGTTGCACGAGTAAACTATCTATTACCACTACATAACCAAATTCATGAATCTAATCACTTGTGATATTTTACACAAGTGAACGCGAATATAATTGATAGATCAATTGGAGTTTGACAACTCCCGTTGGTACTACCTCTCTCTGGAGGGTACCAATAAGTATTATATTTGAACCTTCCGAAGGATTAACTTTGGCAAGTTATCCTTCCCGTCCCCTCATGGTTGGTCTGCAGACCCTATCACCCGGACTGTTAACGTGTGGTTCATGAGCTTAGTGCAATATACCCCACTCTTGATAATTGTATATGAATTGCAATTATCACAAACACTACATTTTCCTTGAAGGGTGTATCAACTGAACCCTGTGGAACTTGTATTCACTATCACTTAAACCTATGACTCTCACTCAACACCTAGTATTGACTTTTTAAGCATGTATCCTAGGTATACTACTATACGGAGCTATGGCAGGAGGAGGCACTGAACTCGGAAGACTTTCAAACCGGTTATCATTCAAATATAACTATTCACCTAGACTTTGGGACCTCAACATTAGTAAAAGTATACCTTTTACTATAAAAACTCTGATATTTTAATGAATGATACTTATTTTCTAAAAACGTCTCTTTTCGAGTCGTTTTCTATTACTGTAACTGTGATTCCATTAAGTAGTACCCCAACCCTAAATCCGCTGCGAACCATGAAAATGGGGGTGTTACAATCTCCCCATGGGAATTTATAAAATGTGTAAAAGTGGGGCTATGAACTTACCTGAGTGATACAGTAGTCAAGATATGACAATATCAAGTCTGTAAGGGAACGGTTCTAACATGTAACCTAGATAATATGGAAAGTCTTAGATTTCGATAGTTAATGTTCATGACCCTTAACGAATAATGTTTGAAACAATAACTTTTGTAAAATTAATTGTATCATCGTTGCTTTTGTGGCAAATGCTTAAAGTTCAAAAATAAAGTTTCTAGATGTTATTTAAGTTGTCTGTATCATATTAAGTATAGTATATCCGTTCTCGACGTTTCAAATAATAAAGTCGTCTAATATTTAACAAAAGTTAGTGGATGATAAGTTAAAATATTTATTTTAAATATTTTAAGTTGGTGCATGATAAGTTATTAAAATGTTCGTATTATTTACTTTTAAGTTAATCGTTTGTTAAATTATATTAACCGTTTGGAAAATTGACGTCGTTATTTATATCTCGTAATCGTCGTAATTATATTTTAAATGTAAGCTTTTCTAAAATTTGACGTAACTAGTTTGTAAATTCAAGTTTTTCAAAAATATCCTGAAGTTACAAAAGATACCGTCACTTATATAAAAATTACACTTTTTACCCAAGACTCATACTTTTTACATTTTTAGTCCAAAACTATAAAATTATACTTTTTACTCAACTTTCTGAAAATGACAATTTCTACCCTTAGTTTTTACCCAAAAATCACAGTTTTCTGTTTAATCCGAAACTTTACCAAAGACTACACTTTTCACCCAAGTTTCGTAAAATTTGCATCTGTAGTCCAAAAATTAATAAGTTATAAAATTTATTTTTTCTATTAATGGAATAAGTTTTTATGGCTTATTTTGAGCTCATTGGACAGCTCATTTCACAAAGTGTTTAACGAAAATAGTTATTGGGCCTAACGGCCCAAGTAAGGTCTGTTTGGTAGGGGTGTTCATCGGTTCGGTTCTCGGTTAATCGGTTTATTCGGTTTGGGTTGTTCGGTTAAAAAAATTTTTTGGGTCATAACCGAAAACCGAACCGAACCTTAAATATCTATGACTGAACCGAACCGAGAACCGAACCGAAATTCGGTTCGGTTATAGGTCAAAACCGAAAACCGAATTTTGTACTTGAATTACACTATTTATATTTTTTTTAAATTTAATTATATATATTTTTGGTAAAAAAGAATATTTCAAGCATAAAAAATATTTTTTTATATTAGTATAAAATTTTAATTGACATTATTTTATATATAAAATATATATATATATATATATATATATATATATATATATATATATATATATATATATATATATATATATATATATATATTTATATAAATTCGGTTTTCGGTTCAGATAGCCAAACCCATATCCAAACCGAAAACCGAATTTTTAATTCGGTTCGGTTCGGTTCGGTTTTGAAAAATTCGGTTCGGTTATAAGTTCGGTTCGTTTCTTTTTCGGTTCGGTTTTCGGTTTATTACCCGAACCATGAACACCCCTACCGTTTGGTTAAAAAAAATATATATATATATATCCGTAGCAAGAGGTAATAAGCTTTAGCTTATTGTGTGGGCTTAAAAGAGTGTGACCCAGCTTATTAAAACTGCTTATATGCGCTAAGCTTATTTGGTGGCTTATTTTGAAACGTATTGGGCTCGTTAGCCCGTTTAGGCGCGTTTGGTTATAAAAAGAATACCGAGGGATTTATAATCTCTTGGCTTATTTTTGGTGGCTTAATAAGGCGTGTTTAACATATTTAAACTGCTTATATACTCTGCTTATTAGGTTTGTGACTTTAGTGGGCTTTAAGACCCAACGTTTAGGTTTTATATTTATGAAACCGTTTTAAACGCGTTAAGCTTAGGGTTTTAGAAAGTATGCAAAAGAGCTTATTTGACCCTAAACTAAAAGAGACCCTAGGAGCTTTGTGAAAACACTCTAACTGCCTTGCTTTTCCTTCCTTCTCACTCGACAGTAAACAAGGAGACAAATGAGTTGTGTAAGTTTGTTTTTGCTTTTGTTTGTGATGGCACTCGTTAGGGTATTATAAAGAGGAGTTTAGCACATGTCTAAAAGAAGTCAACCATAGTTGGTAGGGTGTTTCAGTAGCATAGTATGGAAGGACAAGAAAAATCATGGTGTGACGTTTCATATGATTGATTTGACAATACTAGTTTTTGAAGGTAATGATTTCATGTGTGTACCCATACCATGATTTCACTCTTTTGATTAGATTTAGTTCCAAAAAACGTGTGCGTGGGTAATAGAACTATTACGGTGCGTTTGATGTTAAGTAAACAAAAGAGAGTGTTTGGGTATAGGTATTAGTAGGGCACGTTTGATATGATCCCCAAAGGGTGTGTGTTCTGGTTTCGACTTAACACAAAACAAAAGAGAAAGAAAAAAAAAAGCAAAAAAAACTAATGTAAAAGGGGTGTTTGTAGTATCAGTTATGTCACAAAGGAGAAAAAAGAAAAAAACTTAAAAGATAAAAAAAAATAAAGGAAAAAATAGAGTAACATGGGTTTGTTTGTTGGGCTCGTAGGGGTGGCCAAAGCCCAAAACAATAAGGTGTCCGTTTGGATTGTTATAAAACGAGCCAAGGGCCAAAAAATATAAAGGGTGTGTCGGGTTAAAGTTTTAGTAGGTCGGTCACGGGTCTAGATGAGTTTGGGTCTAGACGGGTATGGGTCTAGATGGGTCTTCTAGAAACATGGGTCTAAATGGGTTCGGCTCTAGACGGGTTTTTGTGAGCATGACAAAAAATTTGGTTTTGTTTTTTTAGTAAAAAATGAAAAAAGTTTTTAGAAAAGTAAAATAAAATAAAAAATGACACGCCAGACCCGTTGGGTAATTGTTATATAATTGCACTTTCTATCAAATACCTAATTAGACTAATAGTAATATTTAAGGAGATCCAACTAGACTCATCCGCTACTAGATATTTACGCAACTTGACTCATGTTAACCAATGGGTCTCAAATTGCCACCTCTATTAAAACTTATTATGACCGTAGAATAGAAATATGTATGAATAAACACAAGACAATAAGTAAAAGAGATATAAAACCAAACATGATGATTTAAATTGGTTCGTTCACGAAATTTCTCTTTACCCTACTCCACTCCTCGGATTTTCTACTCGAGAGTTACTTCACTAATTCAACAAGCTCCATTTGCTGAGAAAACCTAACAATGGTCGCTTACAAGTTTACCGATATTAAACTAAATATCGAGTCATAACTAAGTAGAACCAACATTTCTCTTGAAGTATTTTGGGGCCTAAAACACTAACCTAACTCACTTTATTATGGTGTATGATGGTGAATATTACTTTGGAGTATAGTAATGGTATATGAGAATAGAACAAGGTTGCAAATACAACATACAAAAGATAAAACACAAAAGACCAACTCTTCTTGTGTTCTTCCCTTGCTAGAGTTACTCACTTTGAATGAATTAAAAAACAAGGCAATGATCAAAGATTATTATGAATGAAAAGCTTTTAGTAATGCTTGAGATGTGTTTGCAAGGGGTGAATCAAATGGTAGCAAAATTGTTTGTTTAAATAGGCAAACAAGGGCTGTTCACAGACCTACATGGATCCACCAATCCTTGCATTCACATACCTATACATATCCATTTGGAAATGTCTTTCATCTTTTGTTTGCATTGTTTTCTTTCTAGATTGTTTAGGGTAGAGTTAGAGAAAAGCATGTTTGATGCTTTTCTAAATTTGTTAAGGCTAAAAATGGTTAATGAGTGGTTTCATGCAAAAACACATATTATGTTTTTCTCTATTGTTTTGGATTATTACAAGAGTGGTAAATCCTTATTTTATGATGGATGAAGTTTGAACAACTTCACTAATTATTCTAGCTAGTTGTATATGATCTGATTATTGAATAACTTCCCTAATTGGAAGATTATGACAAGGGTTTACAAAATGGATAAACGCATCTTTGATCATTAACCTGGTTTAAAAATTCATATTCATACACTAGGTGATTTGTGCAAAGTATAACTGTTGTCTAAAACATGTTCACGTACACTATGGTATACCAAGTTTGAGTTTTCTCACATAATCACTATATACTTTAAGCAAATCCATCTCACTTACACTCATACACCACATATTATTTTAGATTATGCAACCTTCGACATAATCAAAGTCCATTCAATAATCCAACCCTTGAAATTTGGCATGAATGATGAGGATGCAGATGAGATTGTGGAGTAAGGTGTGATTTGTAAGGCACTATTTGCAGGAAATAAAATTTATTGTTTTTACTTACACCTTTAGCAAAACAAACAAATTTGTAGAGTTGAGATCATTATGCATCTCATATTCTTTATATACCGAATCAACCAATGACTACCATTCATTTTTCATCAAAATTTAAAAAACTAATGGCAAATCGGTAAGTGACAAAAAAATACATCATCACGACGAGATTTTTTTTTTTTTTTTCTTTTAATCTTTCAGTAGTCGGGCACTTCGATATACTTTCGACGAACTTTTTTTTTCGAGTTTCAATTTACATTTAAAATTTGCTTCTGAAAAAATCACATGTGATTTATATGTTAGGAATCACGTATTATTTTATAAATCACATGTGATTTCATAAAATCACATGTGATTTTAAAATAACAAATCACATGTGATTTTTCCACACGTAAATTTCAACACTCACAAATAAAAGTTGAAAAAAAATCATCGAAAGTATATATAGAAGTGCCCTCTATAGAAAGATAATTTAATTCTCGTCATGATAGTATGATGCTTTTGGGTTTATAAATAATTTTTCTCTTGAATTTGTTTGTTTCTTAAACAATGTTTTCAATACAAAAAATCGCATAATAGCATTATTTCAAATTAACGATTTCTCTACATTTTGTGAATGACAAATAAAAAGATAGTACTATCGTCTAGTGCAACTATAAAAGCATGCCGGATACATGTGTTTCAGTAGTTCCAAATGTATCTATTTTTGTAAATACATTTGAAAAATATATGTATTATAATTTTTTCTCATCTTTCTCATTTTAATTTTACCCCTCGTTTGATCCTTACTTTTTGTTTTTAATGATATATAACAAGTTTTCCTCGTTGTTGTATTCAGTTGAGTAAACATTTGTTTCTTGCGAGAGAAAAAAAAAATAAAAAATAATAAAAATAAATAAATAAATAAATAAAAATTCATAATTAACTACGCAGATTGACCCATACACTCCGCTTCACAGATAATATATGGAAGAAGATTTAGCTGCTCACTTTGAGGAATAATACTTTTTTTTTTTTTTTTTTTGCAAAGTTATTTCTGTGGAACCAACTGAGCTTTATGCCCAAAGGCTAACCACAACGTTGCTGTCTTCTGAGTTCGAGTTTTGAACATAGTCCCCACTATTGAGTATTAAAACATTTGATAAAAGGATGAGATGAGTGCTGTGTGCCTGTGTGGTGACAACAATTCACCTGAAAGGCTTCTTTTAAAAGGATGACAGTTTATCTCTACAGTTGACTTTTAACTTCAGGCAAGCAATGGTATTATCAATCTATGTTTTAATATATGGTTGAGTAAAACTTAAATCGTTGCAAAGTTTGAATGCTGTATTGTTTTTGGAATGAGTCAATGAGCAAAATTCTTAGGATCACTAGGCAAGCAAAGTTGGACTTGTCATTCAAATGATAATAGAATGTTGACCCAAAAAATCAAATTTAATTGGCAACCATAGAAATAGACAAATATAGGTAAATTAAGTTTGAGATATTGTAGAAAAAAACATGCAATTGTCATGGGAACATTTAGTGTAATTGTCACAGACTACTGAACACGACAGTTTTCGGGAATAATTAAACATTAATGTTACACAATGGATGCATAGCAACATGCCAAGAAGCCGAAATGGATCAAAATTTAATAAAGTTGCTATGAAAGAAAGTAAATTCACCTAATCTGATAACAAACTCAAAAGCAAGACAAGTTTGCACACCTCTTGTCTTATGCATCTTGTGAAGAAGAAGAAGCTTGTCTAACTCTTCGTTGATGGACATCCCAATTGTACACCCGAGCAATCGTAACCTAAATACACAAGTAATAGCCAAAAGGATAAACTTAAATTACTTATATAGGTGTGAGAGTTGGCTCTCCTATTTGTGTCATTTAACGAAGAAAAGAAACATGCAATCAAGTTGGTTTATCCTACGGACAGATTGAGATGGGGCAAATAACTTGAAGAATGAAGATTCGATGAATATGGTATAAGTATAACAGGAATACAAGAGAAGTTTTTAAATAATCAACTTTTTAGTCTTTGTTCTTCATATTTTGTTGTAAACCAGCTTCTTCCTTTTTTATTTATTTATTTATTTATTTATTTATTATTTTTATTTTTTTTATTTTTATTTTTGGGAATAGAAAGGTTAAAGAAAACCCAACTTTTAGAACTATCAATTTGAAAAATCAAGCAAGTTATAAAAAAAGGGGGATTTATTCGTCCAAATTCATTTATTTTACACAAGCACGCATTTCTTTTCAGCATTTCTGTAAGAACAATGAATGGTTTGCAATAGTAAGGGGGTGTCTGGCCGTCTGGGATTGCGTTATGAAACTGATTATCTGATTATTGCGTTTTGAAAACGCAAATAATCAGTTGAGCGTATGGGAAAAACAACCGGAAAAGTGATTTTCTGCATTATGAACCCTCCAAAACGCAGTTTTCTTGCAGCAGGTAAGGACCTACTGCTACAAAACGTGGTTATGCTTTCTCCATCAAAATTACCCAATTGCCCCTTCTTTGTCAAAGCACACAGATTATCCATTATCCATTTCCTTTCTTTCTATACTCCAAAATCACTAAATTTATTTTTATTTTCTTCTAAAAATCCAGTTTATAATCGATCAATCAAACAATTCTAACATGTCGAATCTTTGGAACGATGAGGGCATGCGGCAATGGAGGCTGTGACGTTTGTATTTTTTTGGTCCTCGTGGTGTTTATGATGTTTGTTGGGAAGCTGTTATGGAACAATAATGTTGTGCATGTTTTTGGAACGACAAGGGCATACGGCGATGAAGTTCATGTGGATGCTAGTAATTTGTAAACAGTTTTAAAATTTATAAATTTATGTATATGTTAAATTTATGACAAAAAATAGATTGTTACATACACCATAATCTGATTTGCCAATAACTGAATAATGAAAATGTCTATTTTGGTCATTTTACTTATTATATTACATAATAATCTAATTTGCCAAACACTGAAAAAACTGATTATCTGATTATTGTGTTATCATACAGCATAATCAAATTCAAACACTATGTTTCAGAATCACGATTTGTAACCGCTGATTATCTGATTGTCCGTTCAAAACGCATAATCATTTTCAATAAGCAAAAGCAAACACCCCCAAAGATGTACTGTAAAGTCACTTCGGTCATTTTATAAAATAGCATTTGAGGTACATTACATGATAAATTATGCTTGTAGGTTCACCAAGCATTGGTGAGAGACGGTTTTCTTAATCACTGGAGTATTTGTTATGTGACACATTCCAAATAGAAAAGGTTGGTTTGTAGGGCTGAGCATCGGGTCAAAACCGAACCGAACCAAAAACTGATTTGTGGAAGACATGAACCGAGAACCGAACCAAGTGACTCGGTTTGGTTTGGTTTTGTGTTGGTCCGTTCGGTTCAGTTTATATGGTTTAGGTGTGTTTTTCTCGGTTTTGGCTCGAACCGAACCGAAAACGAAAATCGTAAATATGTAGAACCGAAATCGAACCGAATATGGTCGGTTTGGTTTCTGTTCGGCTCGGTTTTCGGCCTGTTTTGCTAAGCCCTAGTTGGTTGTGTGAGTGAGTGAGTATATCAAACTTTGGATTTAATTAGTAAGGGTATATTGTAAAGTCGAATATGGTTTCTTTAAATAATAGTACTATCAAACTTCAGAGATAAATCAGAATGAACTTTACAGACTACAAATAAATAAAGCCATAAAGGACATGAAAGTGGTACCTGGGTAATGGTAACTTGATCTCGTAAGAACTGCAAATCACCAACTAGCACTTCTAAACTAGCTTTTGCATTTTCCAAGTTGTTCCGCAGCAGAGAAGTGGCCTGCATTTGTTCATGTTCGGATGTTAAACAGATTTACCACATGTAGATGAAAGGCAAGTAGAGGTGGTTATTTCGACCCTTCTACCTAATAACCCGTTGATTTTGGTTATATTCTAACTCCAAAAATGGGTAGAGTTTACAGCTCCACATGTTTTGTTAACAAACTTGGATTATAATTTTAGAGTATAGTAGTTTATGTGATTACACTTAATAGAGTATTTATATATATAATTAACTCAGAAGAACAAAAAATTGGTGACAGGTTGATCTGGGCCAATCCATTTTAACCCGTACCAACCCACCCTTTTTCCCAATTCTACAGCCTAAGAAGTACCTCTTCACATGAGTACTCTAACATAACATTTGCTCCCAACCATAAGCACACCGAATCCGTATTATCAATCCGAGCCCGCGCATAGATACCTTCAGAGACTTCAAAATCCGTAAGCAATGCCTGTAATAAACAAATAGGTGATGAACATATATATATTCACATAATAGTTTTGGGGCAAAATTGCTAACACAAACACAGATAACGTATATGCTGTACATTGTGCAAAAGGAGCTCTAACTGGTTACTGCAAAGTCTATAATATTTGCAATATGTACTAATATGTTTTGAGTATGAAAGAGCATTAATCCTAATGGGAATGCATTTTCTGTATTCTACTAAGGTCCCAGAAGTCTCTCTGCTATAACCCGCAACTCACATGAGAAATGTAATGATGTATGGAAAATTCAGATTATGGGTATCTGTGTGGGACCCGCATAGATGGAAATTTCAGATTATGGGCCCGGTATATGGATGTTTTGGCCCTGTTCTTCACTTAGAAAGTACAAACCCTTAAAACTGGATATTTTGGTCCGCGCTCTGTGTGTTAATCCTGCATCCACATGGGTTAAGAAAATCCCATACGCTGGGTTCCATTGGTGTCAGCAATATACATCTTGATATGGGTAGCACCTAGGGCCAAAATGCACTTGATTCATGGTAAAAAGGATTTTCATTCTACGGTGTAGGGGGAGAAAGAACAATGAGCTTCGTTCATTTGCTTCATGCGACAGCCCTCTCAATACCATATTGGAGCTTCGTAACTAGTGGCCTCCTGTCGATTAGAACCTTTTCAGAGTGCACGGAGCCCAACGTGGAAGAGGTTAGTGGTTCATCGTCCATAACTCTAATTTCTCTTTTTGTGATACTCCCATTCCTAGGGTGAGAAGAAGATAAGAAAAAGTCAAGTGTTCTCTTTGTTTCCCCTCCTGTTGCTTCTAAAGACTGCCCTCATCTAAAGTCCAAACTATCAGAAACAAATAACTTCTTATGTCTTCTACAGTTTCGTCATTTAAAGTCATAAAACGTAGGTTGTTACTATTTTCAACTTAGCAAATTGTGAATTTCCATTGCTTCTTTTTTATTATTAGCCCCATATTGTCCCTTGTGTTTCCTGTTATTGTATTACAATGAATATGTGGTGAATAATTTGTGGGTATGGTTAAGCCAAAAGGGATGTGCACCTCTGATTAACTTTAACCAAAAGCACCTAATAGGCTAATACAAGGAAGTGACAGGGAGAAACTAAACCCGGATGGGTAATATGTTCGGAGGTCCAACGTACCAAAAAATTATGAAGGGCAAATGGGAAAGATGGTTACATTCAAAAACAAACATCTACAGATACGATGGGAAACTTGAAATTAGATGACCTCTGGAACTTTATCTTATCCCTTTCTCTGAGCACTATATATCAAGTTTAATCTCCTCAATGCTGCCACTACCCATGCCCTAAGCATATCTAACACACAACCCTATGTTGCCTGGTAAACAACTGGAGTAGAAGAAAGCTAGCATTATCAATAATACTGCAGCTACCCATCATTTGTGTATCAACTCAAAGAACCTTCTGTCCTTTAAAAGCGCCACACACGGATCTGTCTAGCTTCATTTAACCTATAAGACGTCTACAAAGTTCCTCTTTTGCAACGAATAGCCTTCGGGCTAGGGCAATTCCCTACATCTGCTGAAGCTAAGGTGTATCAAGAGGTTGAATTACTTCAGCAATATCCTTTATAAAAAGCGAACCACTAATATGAGGCTAACGTTAGTTACACATTTCAATATTACGTGTATAAGTTCCAGACGAGGAAGGCAAAAGAAGTATTCTTCAGAAGAAAAAGAAAACAATTTTGGTTTGTGATGACCCATAATAAAAAAAAAAGGTTCATTTCGGTTGAGGTTCTAGCTTCAATTCTTTTCTCAGCTAGTTTTAATCACTTCCCAGAGGCAGTGGAATACCAACATATATACTAGGCTTCCCTGCCTGAGCACACAACTGGCATACACTGTATGTAACCAAACCATTTCAAATTTCAGATGACCTTCTATCAGTTAATTTCTTAAAAGGCTCCTATCCTCATCTACCATTGCATGACCAATCATCCATAGTTGTATATTCTGTAGTTATACAATGTATCTCGGCCAATAATATAATCTTAGCCTGCATAAAAGTGACCTAATAGGTCCCCAACAATCCCCACTTTTTAAGTTACAATACATGCTCAATCAAGCGATGTCCGCGCATCATATTTCTCTGACCTGAATCGAGCTTGTAAATTGCATCATATACACCATATCAGAAAAAGAAAGTATACTCTCTCATGCTTTTAAGTATATTTCAGGAATTCTGTTTCAAACTATAACTCTTTATCTAATCAAATGATATAACAAAAATACCAAGAATAACTAGTTATGTAGTCTTTTTGAACAACAGATTGCTCAATAATGAAAAAAGCCTGAACTCCCAATCACGAGTCAGATTAAGCAAGAGAACTACCAACCAGATACCAAGTGCCTTACCACAAATGAGTGAAACGGCAACTATTTGCAAACCAGGCATAAAAGATCATTTCTCAAAGACATTACCATAAAACAAATTAATGGTAGAAGATAAAAGGATAAATAACTAACCTCGCCACTATCCTTCTTAGCTTGTAAAGTAGCAACAACATCTAAGCACTTCTCGATATCTGGAACCTTCGCCTGTTAAGATAGAGCAAAGATGAGTGGAAACTAGTATGTAATATCTATGTTTAGAAATATGGAATCAAGCATACATTGAAATCTTCTAATCTGCCTTTTTGTGTCATCTTCTCACATATATTCATGTAAGGAAACAAGATTGAGTTGATTATGGGGTTAATCATCAGTAAAAATGCTTATCAGGAATAAGATTATTACAGCAGATCATCATTAAAACATATGTTAATCGTTCAACATGTGTCCCTAATTTTTTTTTTGAAAGGCAATATTTTATAAAAACCACAAAAAGAAATACAAAACAAGGCATCTCACCCCAATTAACAAGTTAATTAAAAGAGGATGAGACCCAAGAGAAAACAAAACAAAATATAGAAGCCAACACAATACCTCAAAACTATTGACTAACTCACAAATTATGAACCAAAACATGTGTCCCTAATATACTGCCCTAGTTATATTCTAGAAGCTCTTTGATGCGGAAGAGGCTTAAAGACAGTGTAAAATCCTCTGAATTGGGATCTAAATGTAATGTGTACCTAACAAAGACACTACTACTACTATCAAACCATAAATATTACATGCTTTGACACCTGCATTGGTTCAAAAAGATATACAAGTTACTCTTCTATGAAAATGATCCAACATTTTACATCTTCACTAATCTCAAACCATGAATAGTTCCTACTCTCTCTATTATTTCCAAAAATTTTGTAACTTCTATATTTTCATATTTCAGATTCTGCATATACATCTAAAGTCAGCCAGCAACTTTCAGCGTCTTCAGTTCAGGTCAGTGTGCCTACTAACAGTGCATTATTACTCATCCAAAGATAACATGTGATCTTGGAAATGGCTTGGATTATGATATTGACCAAACAACTAGCAAAAGTAATTTATTCTATAAGCACTAGAAAGAGAAACCCTTTAGAAGTCAAGACATGTACTACATTAATACCAAATTCGCTCATTATGATGTGACACCTGTTTTTCATTAAATCATGTCAGCCCCAGTCCACTCTAATTATCGACAATCATTACTAATTAGGATGACTTTTAACTAAAGTAATTGCTCTTCAAAATATGGTGTGCTCAATTTATGTTCATTTGAGTTTAGAGTTCATTCAATACGAATAGTACCTGAAGATCTCTCTGCTGAGCAAGAAGTTTCATCTCAACCACTTTGTATTGCTGAAGCCTGCACATACAACAAAAAATGTTTAAAAAAAGGACGCACGTTCAGGGTCATAAGAATACTTTGAAGTTTGAAACTGAGATGAATCAACTTAGCTTTGAACATGAGACAAAGTAGCATTTGGTACACCAAGCAAAAAATTAAACATTTTTAAGAATGCATACATCTATAATTGTTTCATGAATCGTTATTAGCAACAACAAATGGTCTCTCAGACCAGTTGTATTGCCCTATGCTAAAAGCATACAGATCAATCCACAAACATATTCACAAATCATACTTTACAAAACATTTACATCCCTAAAACAGACTAATCAGATACTATATCCTAAACATACACGACACATATCGGGCTTCAACTTTCACCTTTCCATCTACTATACTGCCTATATCTGAATTAAAAACTTGATGAATATAACAAAATGATGCAAAACAACATATCCATCATCAAAGATGCAAGTACTTAGGGGGTGTTTGTGTAAGTTTATATGTGGCTTATGAGCTTATTCGTGTTTCGGCTTATATATCATAAGCCCCAATTTTCTGGCTTATTTTGAGACTTGTGGGCTTATATAAAGGTGTGTTTGTTTTGGCTTATGGTTTATTTGGTTTTGGGCTTATGTTTCCTAAGCTCACTTTTTGTGGCTTATTTTGAATCTTTTCGGCTTATATAAGTTTATTATGACATAATAAGCTTATATAAGTCGAAAGGTTTCGGAATAAAGCCACGAAAAGTGAGCTTATGTAACATAAGCCCCAAACCAAATAAGGCCATAAGCCGGCTATATAAGCCCAAAAGTCTTGAAATAAAATAAGCTCATAAGCCCACATATAAGCTTAAACAAACACCCCCTTAAGAGTAAAACCTAATGTGACAAGTATTATACAAGAAAAGAAAAGTACCTTTCTTGAAGGAAGTTGAGAGTGGAGTTAACATCAAGACCCAATTGATTCAAATAAGCTTCCACATCTTTTACAAATGATGCCCCTGGTATCCCCCTCCTTTCCCCCGCCGCCGCTTCTGTTACTGCTGATGATGATGATGATGATGATGATGATGATGTTGCAGCCATTGCTGATTCACTTATTGTACAAAACAAAGAGGCTGCTGCTGCTGGTTGGGTTCTCGATTGATCACAAGAGACTCTAGTGACTGTTGTATTTACTTCCTCTTTTTTTTTATTCTTTAACTTAAGTAGAGGATTTAAGTTTTTATTTTCTACTACTAGAAAATACTAGGTTACAAGTATTCGGAGTAAAGATAAGTTAAACTGGTTTATGTGTCAACATGTTTAAGTTTTTATTTGGGATTATTAGAAGTAGCAAACATTTTTTTTTTTTTCCCTCTCTCACAATATAGGTTATGAAACTTGTTGTAACCGGGTAATATCACTATTATGATCGGCTGATTTTCCATTTGTGTAAGTTTAATTATTTTCATCCTAGGTGTAATTTCCAGCTAGGATATACGTTGGGTGGGTTTTTATGACCCGATTTATTGGATCTGGTTTACCCTAAAATCAAAAACACAACAATAGAAATCACATATCACAATACAAGTTATAATCCCTAAATCTTTGATCAAACATGCCTTCTTATTTTTCAAATGAAACCTGCAAATGTGACAAACCATCAAAAGTTCTAACATCTTGGATTCCCTCTAACCTTGCACAAAGATTTCTTGTTTGCTAAAATCGATCAGTATTTCATCATTCCCTTTTTGTTTTTGACACTCTAATTATGTTTTATTGAATAGTATATTGGTATTGTTGATTGCAGAAACCTGGTAAGAATAAATGTGATAAATGGGATTGGTTCGATCCAGAGGTTGAATGTGATTGGTATAAGATGCATTTGTACGAGATGTACAGTCAACTTACACCTCATCAAAGGCGTCAAGTTCAACCATAAATAACATGTCAAGCAAGGATTGAAGAGTTGGAAGCTGATTTGCAACAAGCTGTTAAAAAATCAGTTTTTGGAAGTCAACCTTTTGTGTGTTTGCAATTATTGTTTCTTTGATCCTTGCAATGAAGTAGGCATAGAACACAATCTCATCTTGGGTAGTTTTTGTTGTTTTGTAGGTCATTAGTTTGTTGGTCTTGACTTTTGTAAAGTCAAACTGTTAGGGATATTTAGTGTTAGTAGTTTGGGCATTAGTTTCAGTAATAATGGTTCTTCAATCCTTGTAAACTCAATATTTTGTATTGTTCATGGTTGAATGCAATGAAAGAATGTTTAATGTGTATATTTCTTTGTTACCTTCATCATTAATATGCAAGAAGGGTTCATGTTCATGTAGTTGTATGCAAGAATGGTTCATGGGCATTAGTTCATGTGGTTGTATGCTAGATCATTAGTATGCAACATATACCAGTTGTATGCTAGATCATTAATTCATGTGGTTGTATGCTAGATCAATGTATATTTATTTGTTTCCTTGATCAGTAGTACGAAACATATACCATGATCAAATTCATAACCTAAATACAGCAACATGATAAAATTCAGAACCTAAATATAGGACCATGATAAAATTCAGAACCTAAATACAGTATTGTGATCAAATTCAGAACCTAAATACAGTCATATGCAGAACCTATGCCATTTGCAGCACCATGATCATATGCAGAAACATATGGCATTTGCAGCACCATGATCATATGCACAAACATATGCCATTTGCAGCACCATGAACATATGCATAACCTAAATTCAGTCAAACCATATGCAGAAATAGCAAAGGACCATACATAGATGCATCTTGCATTACTAACAGGGGGTACAAAAGATTAATTGTTATAGTGTATTCAACCCATACATAAACTACTACCATCCATCATAAATAGTTAAACTACCATCAAAAGCTATATATCTAAGGTTTTTTCAAGTACCATCAAAAGTTAAAGACATAATAGTTAAGCTAAAGACCCAATAGTTAAGCTAAAGATAGAACAGTTAAGCTAAAGACACAACTACTTCTAAACCATGTTTCTTTTTCCTTTTTCTTTGTTGCATGCAAGTGCTCCTAAACATGCGGGTTTTTTAATTCCAAAAGTCTTATTACCAATTATAGCCCAAGTATCCTTATTTGCAAGCCTAGAACCTGAATCCTTTTAGCAGGGATTTGTTGAGTTTGAACCTTCTGAGCTTTAATAGGAAAATGTTTAGAGCTGGAACCCTTTTTTGCTTGAACATTCTTTGAGCTTGACCCTTTGTTGCTTGAACATTCTTAGATCTATAACCCTTTTTAGGTTGAAGAGGAACTTGGTCATCAAAGCTTGAATGAGAGCTTCTATTAGATATGTGGATATTAGAGCTTGAATCAGAACTTGGACCATCAGTATCTCACAAACACCAATGAAGCATCTACTATTTCATAACTTGTCTCAAGTGTTTTAGTGCTTGTATTAGATGAAATGGTTATGATTTCTGCAAAAAAGAAATGATTGGTAAGATTTTTTATGAAAATGATTCATGTCTAATATCTTATGGTACTCACATGAACATTTGTTTTCATGTGTGAGTTTTTAAATATTGTATGGCAAATGTGGAACACTTGCTGTCTAATATCCTATGGTAAAAAGCATTAAAGAGACCACAATATATACTAAAAATAAGCTAAAAAGTAGTAAACGGACCACACATATACTAAAAATAAGCTAAATAGTAGTAAAGGGACCACAACATATACTAAAAACAAGCTAGAAAGCATTAAAGGGACTAAATGATAACGAAGTAAAGAAAAATAACAATTTCATTCTGAATACCTGGTTGATTCTTCGAACTCATTATTGTGAATCAAGTTAATTTTGATTAGGGTTTGATAGAAATAAGTGTAAAAACAATGTGTATGTGTGTGTATTGGTCTGCCTTTAAATGTGGGGATCAAAATAAGTCAACTATGTAATTGTGATATTTACATGCCAATAAATGAATGGTAGTTGGCCTTCACTCTTCACTTTAATGTTTTATCTGCAATATTTACTCCTCAATAAATGAAAGGATATATGCATTCCTATAATAGTAGTTTTGATCAAACAATGTGTTGAAAAAAAAGTGACAAAGTACAAAACAATGGAGCCAACAATGTTTGGAACAAACCATAGTGCCTTCATTGATTTGCTAATACCAATATTCCACAGTAAAACTGCATGTGGAGGACAACGCCTTACAGATTCACAAAAGACTAGCAAAGTATGGTTTGTTAATTACATGCCTGGACCACCAATACTAGATACAAAATAAAGGTGTCCCCTTGACCCATTGGTAAAAGCATAAATCAAAGACTAATAGATACATTGTTCAAGGTGGAACACTTAAAGCCTTATCAGGAGTAGAACCACTGCCTTGTGTCTCAAATTTGATTTCTTTTTGCTTGCATATTGACTATCCTTTCAGACCTTGCCCTATTCATCCAATATATCTTAATATCTGGTTTATCAGGTGTTGGGTTGCTTATTTTCCCACTTGGTGCTTCTGGTATAATCTCCTATCAGGTTTCTTTGTAGTGTCTGGAGTGGTCAGCGATGGGTCATTAGAAGCTGTTGATTCTTGAATCCTTGATGCACTATTTGACCTACTCCTTGATGCACTTGTTGGGTGGTGGATAATGTAGTTTTTTAGAGTGATCTTTGAAGTGGTCTATGATTGATTATTAGAAGCTGTGATTGGTATCTGTTGAATGGGATCATCTACTAACCAATCTTGGTTTAAGTAATCTACTTGGTGCTTTCATTCTTCCTATTGTCTTAGTCTTTCATCATACTTTCTATTCAATCTTTCCCACATCCTTTATACTATAAGGTGTTTTTGCCAAGCAGCCTATCATTCTTTCTTTGTTCTTCCAGATTTACATTCCTCCTAATCTCTTCTTCTTCATCCATGAGCTATTGCATATACTCATGATCCATACTTTGTCTAATTTCATCCTCATCAATCTCCTGCAATAACAAATCCAAGACATTAACAAACATTTTTAATTTTACAAAACTCATAAACCAATAGTGGAATATCTATTATAATACCTGTGGTGCATTTGATTCACCTCTGCCATGTCCAGATCTTCCTCTACTTCTACCTCTTATACCCTACCACCTCTAGACCTCTCCCACCACCTCTAGCAGATGCATCACCCCTACTTGCACTAGACTCTCCTCTACCACTACTAGACTCACCTACACCACCCCTACCATGTCTTGATCCTCTCCCACAACCTCTAGCAGATGCAAAACAACCATAGTCGGCTTGTTTTTCCTACCAGGAACCTTCTTTTACTTTGGAGGCTTATGAACATCCTCTTTATACAACTGGCTTTGTTGTGACCAATAATATGACAGTTAGAACATGTCATCTGTCTTCTAACCCTACTAACTTGTGAGTTATTTTCACCTTGTGCTCTAATCCTCATTTCCCTAGGTCTACCAGGCATCTTCTTAACTATAGGTGGTAATGGTGGCCTATTATTAATGTGTTTCCACTAACTTGACCCATACACAGGTTTTATTGAATATTGATGAGTTTTAGCCCATGCTTCTTGAGAGTAAAAGTGACTTACCCCCTCATCAGGATCCCTGTTTAGATGCATGTAACCTGCAATTGCATATATACATGGCACCTGATGTGTGTTTCATTGTAGGTATTTTGTATTCAAGTTTTAAATTTATATTTTACTGGACTATACCTATAGACACACTTTCACAGGCAGTGTACCCGATCAGACGTAGCCAGTGGGGTAAGTACGAGGTCATTCTCAGGAGCAGTGCTATTTGGAATTAACCTAGTATATTGATGACATCAAATAATCCTGATATTTAAATGTCAATTTCCCCCTATTATGCTCATGTATTGTACTTATTATATGGATATATACTTTGATTTCTTTATATTTTGTATCCAGGTTACAAGTGAGCATAGGAGCTAAAGAGACAAGGAAAATGGAAAGAATATACAAAGACAAACAAATCCAAGTATGCTGGAAGAAGCTACAGCGTAACATCATCTCTTAATTACGCCGTAGCAAGGAGTTTTACTAAGGGGACCAAAAGTCAACGCGGACCAAGAGTTACGGCGTAACCAAATCTATGGTTTACGCCGTAACATATTCAAGACTTAATGAATCCTCAGAATGGAAGACTACGCCGTAACATTACTCTGGAATTACGGCGTAGCAACGTGTACGAGAGTAGTCCAAGCTCATTACTTAACTTACGGCGTAGCTCCACTTTGGAACTACGGCGTAACGACGACTACAAGAGTAATCTGAGATCCGAGAAATTATCTACGCCGTAACACATATGGAGACTACGACGTAGAAGAAACCCTAATATTGGAGTTACGGCATAACATTTCATCAACTAAGCCGTAACCATCAGATCTGGATAAGATTACATTAGCTACGGCGTAACAAATTTCTCAGTTACGCCGTAGCTATGATCGGGCCTATAAATACAACCCTAATTTCTGCATTTGTCATACAACTTTCTCACACACAAAGTCAAAGATCGTTAGGAGCTTTTAGGAGGCCCTTCTACAGCAGCTGATGCGCGTGGATTGCAACACGCACTACGTTTTACCTCTCGAGGGATCTCGAGAAGCTTGCAATCCCCACCAGGCAGTGTACCTGACCGATGTAGTATAGTGTAGTGGCAAGTACCGGGGGATTGATCGTTCTCTCACAGGGAATAGTGTTCATTAGG
>LBNU01036485.1:54635-69818 GCA_014162995.1 Artemisia annua | reverse complement strand
TTTTTTTTTTTTTTTTTTTTTTTTTTTTTTTTTTTTTTTTTTTTTTTTTTTTTTAAAAGGAAAAATTAATGAATTACATATTCAGTGGCCGATTTTTTTAACTTATTAAAAGTGATTGTTACCTTTTTTCCAGAAACATGGCTACTCAGTTTTTAATCAAGGCTGATTATTATTACCAAAAAAGGCAGGTATGTATTAAGTAATGGTTATTGCGTATACATTCCAATATTTGTTTTTGGTGTTGTTTTAATGATTTTTTTGTATGTTTTTAATGTTTGTATATAATTGCGATGTATTGATTTTGTAGGACTTTCCTGTCTGGTTTCATGAGGTGTACATAATGGTCAAAATTGGGTTTATTTAATCAACAATAAGTCTGTGAAATATAAGATTTGGATGGATTGGTTGCCATGTGAACAGTGGCAGTTGCATAGTGAGGAATGGAGATACTTTATCAAGGAAAGTGGTTACGGAGACATTTCATACTTCCATTTCATTAAGGAAAGTGCCGATACATTTTATGTGACAGGTTATAATGTAGAAGGAGTTGAAAGTGGTGGTTACACTAATCTTAATTCAGAGATGGGTTCATTGAGATGGATGGGGTTTGCCGGCACTAATCCTAATGAATCACCGGTCAGTATATATATATTTATTGTTTGTTGTTTTGGTTTGAATACTGTGCTATACTTATATTTGTTTTATGGTATTCTTGTAGATTGTTCCTAAAGTATTTTTTAAAGTTGTTAAAAATGATGAGGTTTTTATTTTGAAAGTGGATGGTCAACAAACTGATGTGATGATTAGGCGTACGTTGATCCCTGGACAGACAACGAAGTATGGGCATGTTTTGTATGGGCAGGGGTGGCTGGATTTGGTTGTAGCTAATCACATGAATCCAGGTGTTAGGATGGTGTTTACTAATCGGTTCAACAACAGGGCTCGGATGATCATATTTAAAGATGATGGTCAGGCGTTAACTCATGAGGTAGTCAGGCGTACTTTGGTGGTAAGAGGCGACCCGTATCCTGGTGTTGATGAAGGTGATTCTTTATAATTGTATCATTGTTGTATACATATTCAGTTATGAGTTTCATTGTTTAATGAGCTATTATTATTGTGATTTGTTAGATCCCAGAATATTACAAAATTGGAAGTGGAGTAGTCATGCCAAATACCATATAGATGAGGAAAAAACTTTTTACAGGCCATTGTATTGCTATGTGTTTGAGCAGAGAAAGGTGGTATGAGTATTAGTTTTTTGGTTTTGTTTATTGAGTTTAAATTGTTTGCTTAAGTGGTTTTATAATGTTTATATTGCATTATTTTGCAGACCATCCCTGAAAACTTTGTCAAGAAGCATGAGCTTTTCAAACATGAGCATGTCTTGGTTCGCTATAAGTCTCATCACTCCAGATTTATCCTTTTCCATGAAAAACACTATGAGAATATCAAACGTGTTACTCATGTTTATCTGAAAGGACCTTGGAGACAGTTGGCTGCCGAATGGGATTTGCAACATAATCAGATGCTCAGGTTTAAATATATCAAGGATGTTGTGGATGATAAAGCTATTGTGTTTTATGGGGAGGATGAAGTCAAAATCCCAATGTTTCATGTTTGTTGATGTTGCTTGTTAGGTATGCTGATGTTTAACAAATACTCTTGTTATGTTTTCTTGTTTATTTAGACGTGTTTTTTTCTTTGTTTTTTTTGGTTAATGATGTTGCTATGTTAGGTTATGTATGTTTGAATTACGTATGTGTGTTGTTTTGTGATGCATATATGGGAGTCGTTATGTTGTTTAATGATGGACATAACTAAAGTATGTATATAAAAAAAAACATGGTTATTTCGGTGAAATATTATGGATATAATTAAATGATGGTTTAGATGCAGATGTGTAAGCAATGTTTGTGTTTGATGATAATGTTTTGGTTAATACCATCTTAATTTATTTTATTATATTTAAAAGTGCATACCTGTATTAATTCTCTTTAATCGTTCTGCATGTAGAACATCGATAGCCATTACTTCCCATGTCTTTTAATAAACAAACTCTGGTCGAGATATGGAATCAGTCAAAATTAGTATCACATAAAACTTTCGCAGGCAGTTTCCTGTTCCCCATAGGCTGGCTTCTACCAGTCCATCAACATACTCCTTGTCATCTTCCAATAGACCCCGTGCTTGGCAAGCCTCTTTGTACGTATTATACGTAACATCTTTATATTTTTTGAAATCTTTCCAATCTTGTGCGCCTGGAACTTTGTTGATCAAAACTCGTAAATAGAACATTTCCCCGGTAGATGGAGACACATGATGTACACGTCCAAGGCAAGTGCCTTTTTGTCTTTTTACCCATTTCCTATCTTCCTGCTTCCATACATAGTGCTCTGGAAACTGGTGGTAAAACAGGCTTCTTGCTCCTACATCCGTTTTGTTTGTTTCCATCCATGCCACAAATTTTGTGTCATTGACTGATGCTTTATCCAGCGTACAATCAATGCTTTCCGACGAATCAAATATAACTGATTGCTCGCCTTCTAAATGAAATGGAAACCGCTCAACGGGAGGGAATCTGTAATGGATGTCGAATTTGTAAATACTCCATGCTGCTTCACATGCTGAGAGGTATCGGCAATCGTAAAAGTCTTTAATTTCGTCTATCTCTTCGTCTTCCAAAGCAGCCGTAACCCTATCTGGACCTTTGTTTATGTATTTGAAAAGATATTTTATGGAACCCAGCTGGTTGCACCATTCCACATTTATATATGATTGGTAGCGTCTAAGCAACCCGGGATTGTATGGTACAACATAACCGTTATGTAATTCTGTTCCACTTTTCGTTATTGCGCAACCGTCGTTTCTCCTTTTATAAAGGGCGTATCCGCTTTCGTCTATCACAGTTGAATTGTTAAATTCTTTTGGATACCCCTTTGTGCATTTGTTTTTGACCGTGCATGGGCAGGTTGGGCGTTGGGGCCCACATAGACCATGCATCATATGATCAGTAACAATTTGATACAATTCGGGATATTCATTTTATCTGGTATTTCTGCTGAAATAAATCGATCTATTTGCTGTGTAGTTGTCATTTTATCTTTTTCTTCCAGGAATAGCAGTATATGAGCATGTGGTAGACCTCGTTTTTGAAACTCAACAGTATAAATGGCTGCATCAAATTAATAATGTTTAGCACGGTATATAATAAAAAACATTTAATGGCAATATTATGTTGTCGGCAAATACAGGTTTGATCATCTTACCTGCTTTTAAATGTCCAAAATAATGACGGTCTTTGAAATCTTTCATCAATTTGTCCAATTTTTGTTTAAAAACTCTAGTTATCGCATCAGGCCTGTCTTTAGACTTCAATCCCCTTTCTTCAACAAAACGTGCAATTTCCGGCCAATTAGGGTTGCATGTAAATGTGATAAATAGATCTGGATATCCATAAAATTTGCAGATTGTCATTGCATCTAAATAGTTTTGCATCATATATCTTGGGCTTCCGGTAAATGATGAGGATAATATAACCTTTTTACCTCGTAACGTGACCCCAGAATCTTCTTTCTCTGCCAATTCTGCAAGTTTAGAATATGTTTCACTTCTTAAATCCGATTGCTGATTTTTAACATACGACATTCTTTCGGATTCTACCATAGTGTATGCGTCAACAATAAATTGTTGGCATAGTCGCCTTAAATTAAGTATCATTGAAAAAACACCTTCCCTTTCTTGAAGTCGATATGCAAAATATCCCCTCATAGATACCCTTGTTTTTTTGTTTGTTGGAGTATAATCAGTAATACCGACATGGTATATATCTGTCCAATAACCATCTTCTGCATATGGAAACAACAACGTGTAATGCAGTGCTAAATATGATGGGTGCAATTCACTAATTCTTTTCAGACCTCCTTCTTGTAAGTGTAAAATAATGTCTCTTTTATTACTTGTTTTGTCAAAATCACCAACTATTAGCCCTGCAACCTCATCAGCTGTTGGTAGGTTATAATTCCGTCCGTCGCGCTCTCTTGTACCAATAAGGCGTAATTTTAAACTCTTTTCATCTTTTCTTTTGATCCATTTTTGTCCAACCATTCTGAATTGACAAACTAACGGATTGATGCCATCCAGCATGTCGCGTAAATCAACAGTCAATTGATGGTCTATGATATAGTTGTTTGACGTTGATGTGCCGTCCATGTTACTGTATAAAATTAACATAATCACATTAAAATATTGTTATTTATGTAGGAAATGTATAAACATATATGACATGGCATAATAATTAATGTTGTAATACCCGACACAATTGATTCTATTTTGTATTTCACTTTTAGAGTCGTAAATATATAACTGTGCAAAACAGGTCGTTTATCTCCCTCTGGTAGCAAACTTCCCATCTGGTGGTAATTTTCTCCCTGGATTCTGTAACAATATGCTCCGTATCCTTGGTTAACGGTCGTGTCCTGTTTTGCTCCCATAGATGTGAATGAAAACATAGAATTGTAACGCCTAATGTTATCAATAAATTCTTTGCTTTTTGGATGTTCACCAGTCATTAGTTGTCTCAATAATTGCGGTGGATTCTTAACTTGATTTCCTAATTTCACCTTTCCTTTGGTACAACAAATAGAATACGACTCCTCGTTTGAACACGTAGTTCCCACTATACTCTCAGAATGCCATAATAGATCTTCACATGAGTTGCATGTGAAAATGGGATCTCCGTGGTCAAAATAAACAGTAAATGTAAAAATAAATAAATTAATGCAAAATTTGTTTTGGATTGAATTCTGGTTATTTGATAAATAATATGCGCTAAATTCTTGAATTTAAATGAACAATTTAGCGAGAGTACCGTTAGATATGCCAATAAATATATTTCTTTGTGCATCTTGATCACGTCTTGGAATTTTTCGTTTAAATATTTGTAATTTACTTTGTAGCCTTTGTGATTTGCGCTTTGAAACATGTACACCAGATTGAATGCATCCAAGATAGATTGGCTCTTTTGGTATGGCTGTAACAAAAGTTTATGCATACAAAGTAGTATAAAGAATTTATCTTAATTATTTGTTAACAAAATAAAAAGTTTATTATGTGTTTTGGCTGGGTCTTTGAATGGACGTCCCCTCGGTCTTTTTGCTGGTGTTGTACATTGAGAGTTTCTTTGTTGGTTGTCACCTTCGGTAGCTATTATTTTGTCTTTAGAAGAACTTGGTTTTCGCCGTAATTGGAAATCATTGGGATCTACCGTAAAATCAAATTGTGTTAATATAATGGTATAGTTTTCATTATAACTAAAATGTAATCAAATAATTTTCATTATAGCTAAGTATAATGTGTAAATTACATGTTAGATTCTTGCAACTAATAGAATTACCAGCTTCAGTTGGGTATATTTTTGGCCGGTCTCTGCGTTTCTCTGCTTGTTGGTGGTGTACGGATCGTCGGATGGGTTCTACATCTTGTAGACATATCTTGTTAACTACAATTGCTTGTGGTTTTAGTTGTCTTCCTCTTTTTCGGATTGACAAATCATTGTATATAATTTCCATGTCACTAACAACACTTACAATTAAATTGTAAATTTGTTACAAATTTATATTTTGTTTTTAAGAAAACTTAAATAAAAAACATAATAATGGTGTTAGTTATCGGTTGTTTCAAAAGAATTTTATCAATGATCTTTTAGGATTTGCTCTTGTTTTTAAAACAAAATCATATCTAAAATTATAAACAATTCGTGATTATCTTATACTGAAATAACTTCAATGAGTGCAACTTATATAGCAAATCCTTCATTTTAAGTATAAAATATTTTACATAATCTCGTTAAATAAAATATTGTTATTGTTAATATGTGTAGGTGAATGTTTTTATTGTTATTATCTTATTAAATTCTTATTATGACTAAGTATAATAGAATAAGAGTTGTATTTTCTTTTGAAATACATAGCCATAAGAAATACAAATTGAAATAACTTATTAAATCATTCAAATAACATTGGCAATAATAAAGTGAATGAAATATTATTAAATAAACAAACTATCTTCTATATGTAATTTTAAACATATGCAATATTTAACTTTTTAAAACATGGTTGGTGTTATTATTTTGTAATTCTAAACAGTATATAAACTTAAATAACAACAAATTCAGTACACATACATTATCATAAACTTTTCAAAAATAATAAACTGTCTCACTTTCCCATTATATAAATTCAAACAACTGTTGTTGATTAAAAAATAACATTTCTTTAATAACAACAAACATACAAATATTAAATATAAAAAATAAGGAAAAACATAAGTTTATAAAAATCTTGTTAGGCTTCATTATATTTCATCATCACTAGCATCATCCTCAGTTGTTTCATAATCAGTAGAACCAAACTTAATAAAGCTGCTTATATCATCATCCGAAGAAACAGATCTAACACTATACGCGTCTGATTCGACTTCCCATACTTCTTCATCGATGTTGTTGTTGGTAATATTTTTACCGTGCACATTTCCATCGATATCAGGCATGTCGTCCCACATGTCACCTTCACTAATGTTATGTTTCTCTGTAATCTCTCTATCATAAGCATCGTCAATGTATGTATATTTTGAATCCCCTATGTAAATAGCAAATACAAAATTATATAAATAAAATGTATATTCTAATCTAAAACATTTTAAACAACTTATAAATACAATTTTTATTCACAAACAACCTGTGGAGGAGTCTTTAACGATACTGTCATCAGGGATAGTATATTTTTGTTTGTAATTCTCTATTGGGTAAAATGGTTCATCAAGATCATTGTTTTTTACCCATACGCCACCTTCAGAGTTGTTTTTGCTCTTATCAAATTCATCATATGTATCTTCATCAATTAGCATATATTTCCGTTGTCTTGTGGTGTCTTTTGGATGCGATTTTTTAAATCGCTTTATCATAAAATAGTCTTCATCATCAAACTTGCATGTTTCAAAGTATACATCATGAAAACATATTGTAATTTATAATATATTAATGTATTAAAACGATTTACGATATTGTAATATTAATACATACCATTATATCTTCTTTTTGGAAGTGTTTAGCATTCTTTTCCACATCTTTAGCAGACTTGTAGGATTCAAGCAACACAAAATCAAAACATGTTGTAAGTTCTAATATATTTAAATGAAAAAAAAATTATAATAATCTTATGCTAATTCATATCATCCTATCTTCTTTTTGGATGTGATTATTAGTTTCCCTTAGTGTTTCAAATACTCCTGATTTTTCATCATCTGATGAACTTACTTCAACATATGTTTTGTTTATAAATTTATTGTTTCTTAACAATCTACGTCGTTTACGTGATTGTACACCAGCCTGTAAAACAAAGAAAAATTATTAGCATCCATTATTTTCTTGTTATGTTTAATTTAATGTCGAGTAACTTAATTAACCTCATCATCATCCGATAAAACAATGACTGGAGATTTTTTAAACTTCATCTCGACATGTGTGGTTTCTTTAGGAAAACGTGCTACTTTCCTGCTCTGCATGTTGTTAATGTTGAAAAATATTAAACGTCTAAAACATGCATAAAATTGAAACTAATATAACAAATCATACCTCCTCATCATCAAATTTACTGATAATTGGTGCCCCTTTATTGATCTCATAATTTGTTCGTTTTGGTGTCACCATTGTTAATGTTTTCTGATATGTTGAAGCTTATGTGTATGTTTGATGAGTCATTTTCAATATCTTTATTTATAGATCACGTAATATATTTTTGGAACAGATATGTTCTATATTAAATTTCGAATTGATATATCATATTTTAGGTATTTATATTTTATATTTTAATCTTTTGTATTATTTTTAAATATCAACAATATATTATATTTTAGATGACCATATTTTGTAATTTTATACTTTATTTTATTCCTGATTTCACTTTTTTAAATTTTGTTAAACATATTCGTAAATTCTTTCAATAGGTTGTCTCGCAAAATTATGCAATAGCTGATTGCGACAGCTATGGCAAGATTTGTAAGATTGATTTTGCAAACTATTTTACAAATGAAACATTTTTCGTTTTCATTAAATTATATTATCAGACCCATAAAATATTTAAAGTTAGTTGATGAATACATTTATTTGACAATAACAGAAAATTTTTCAACAAATGTAATGTTTTTAAAAGTTGTAAAACTATAAAATATTCTCTTAGATTGACAATGATTTCAAGTTTGATTTATGATTTGTGTAAACTTTTTATTCTTACGTTATAAGCTAAAAATTATCATAAAATTTTAAAATTTGAATTTTTAAACTATATCCGATAATAAGAGTTTATTAATATGTGTGTAGGATTCATGAATTTAAGCATGCCTGATAAAATTTATCCGATATCAGATTATAATTAAAGACACCAAATACTGAAAATTGAATAACATTAAATAACAACAAATAAGCATACAAAATGGGAAATGATAACTATGCAAATAGAATGATAATTAGTCAAAACTGAAAGCAATTTTATTTATGCAAATTGAAAGTGCATGAACTATCTTTCAAAATAAACCTAAGAAATTATAAATTGTAAACAAATTGTTCAAAAATAACTCAAAAATAAATTAGCATCAATTATCTTTCTCCAAGACATGTTCATTATGGTTATCTGCGGGTGCTTCATTGGTCAAGACTATTGGAGCAACATTATTGGGACTTGCTATGTCATTCTCTGCATCATCGGATGGAATTAGAGTGTCATCAACATCTCCCATCAATGAGGCTGCAGCATCATGAGTTGCATTAACGCACGCCAATGTATGTTGTATCTACGTATGGAGCTATAGTATTATCGGTTGGTTCCTGTTACATTATATCAAACATAATTAAAATTTATATTGTATTATTTGTTAATATAAAATGATGGTTATTAATGATTAAAAATATAATGAACAATACCTCACTAACATCATCAAAATCGGTTGCCAATTCATCGTCTGGACACTTAGAATCATATTCCAAACCTTCAACGTCGTTTTGATCATCCTATTTTGAATCATGAATAACGATTACTTTATATTTGTTTGTAAACATACAAAGTTGTTAAATATATTTAAAAATCAAGTAATCATACCTCTTCATCAAGAAAACCATTTTTAAATTAGTTTATTGTATCAACATCATCAGTCACCTTTTCCACTTGATATATATGACTATTATTCTTGTGGTTAAATTCAGAAAAAAAAAACTTTAAAAATATATTTCCTACCTATAATTTGATTTAGATCATCTGGAAAGTATTCGTCTGTGTTCACGCCCTCTCTTGACATGATCTCCCATGCTCTAATATTTGTCATCTTGTGCACACTCTTGTCGAAAATCACGACTTGGGCAGTACCACTCTCATCAAATATTCGCACAATGATCTTGAACCTGCAAATGTAAAATATTTAAACCTTAGTATGCTTTACCCATGTTCATAACACAGTTTCAAACACATGTATAGATGGTTGGATAATGTAAACCCCGTAGGTATAATCTTATTATTCATCCACTATTTATAATAGTGAAACCCTAATACCCAAAACCCACAAACCGGGTTTGGGCCTAATTATCCACTAACACTCCCCCGCAGTTCGAGCGGCGAAATCGCGAAAGCTCGAACTGGAGTAGTAAAGTAAGAAAGCAAAATAAAACAAGAAACCAAAATAAAACATCGTCTTGGTAATTGATACCCTGGATTCGACATAAAAAAAACAAAAACAAACAATTAGATAACTAAAACCGGTCGACAACACACGTGGTCGACAAACAAACAAAGCACCCGTCGACAACTCTTGGTCGACAAACAAAAACAAACAATTAAACAACTTTTTTTTAGACACTAAAAGAAATCTTCATGTAGAAAGCGGAAGAACGGACAACTCTTCAAAGTCTTCATCATGTTAAACAAGGCAACTGGTGATCAACAAAACACCAACAATCCCTGTAACAATGTTAATTCGGAACAGAGGATAGATATGGTTGATAGGAACATTATGTCTGATGACATCTTTGTGATATATCAATGTAACTGAAAAGTCAACAATTGTTGGCTTGATTAAAAAAATAAATAGAATACATACGCAGCAGATTACACAGCGTAAGGGACGGAAAAAAATATTAGGGTTTGACGGGGTGATCTAGAAGAGGCGGCTCAACATAGCCACCTAGGTCTGAGGATCAGACCCGCTCCATGTTGGACTACATAAAACCCCGTAGGTATAATCTTATTATTCATCCACTATTTATAATAGTGAAACCCTAATACCCAAAACCCACAAACCGGGCTTGGGCCTAATTATCCACTAATATAGATAGCCTGTTTGACATACTTGGATGCAACCTTATATATTTCTCCATGTTTCTTACAATACCACAGCTGCTTTTTTTTCTTAGAACCTGAATTGCCAATCGAAGCAATTGGTGTTACTCTTGTACTGCATTCTTTGCATGCTATATAAGCCCACCCACTTTCGTATTGTATGCTATGCACTGTTGCATATACTGCGCAATGTGAATCCTGTATTTAATTATAGAATCATATACAAACATTAGGTAATTTAATGTGGATATAATCAATTATAAAAAAAATTATATTTTAAAAAGTAAATTATATCTGACCGGTTCAATGGTACGTATCATTCCAACCATTTTCTTTACACAACCTTGCATGAATTCATCAGGCGTAACAACTCGGTTGTCTTGAGAATAATCTTCAATCTTGAATTCACTTGCATTATATCCCTCTTGTTCTTCATATCTGTGACTTGTATGAGTAAGTTTTCTTAAAAATTTAAAATATGGTTTGTCTCATATTAAACCACATATACTACAATATTAATGCAATTACCTTTTACGGAAAGCCAATAATTGGGGTACATCTCTGTTCACAAATATTCTTGTACCAAATAAAGCGTTATGAATTGACGGCCTGTCTGTGTTGTGCCAAGGGGAAAAAAACAAAAAAAAACATTAAAGCAACTAATAACGCGAATTAATAACCTAAATTTTTGAAAACTTACTATCCCAATATTTCACTTTAGCCAACATTAAGAGGATGTCAATATGACCACGTTGATCACGCATGTTATCGTACTCATTCCACATTAACGCCCAATTATCCCAAAATGTACAATCAAGTCTTAAAGACCTGCATAGCATATCGCATAATAAATATATTAGTGAAATTCTATATTATATATACATTTTTTGATATTAAATGTAAATTTATAAACTCGACTTACTCAGCGTCTTCAATGACAATTGTCCTACGTATCTTAGGGCCACCAGAACTGTTAACAGTAACTATTTTTCCAATAGCGACGATTGTTCCAATAATATCTGTTTATAATTTACAATATTAAAAGTGTACAAATAATTAAAAAAAAAATAATTGTTTACAGATTTTATACAAACACATACCAATAGAATCATGTTCGTGATATTCATTATCTGTATCAAGAATACTTGAGAATGGTTCATTAGGAACCCAACAAAGTTGTCATCCATGTGCTCAATTCGAGTAACCTCGGTTCCTTTATAAAAAGAAATCTTCCAATGATTTCGTAACAAAGGTAACCTTCCAGAATTCTCAACCACTCCAAAATTAGATATTATGTAACATTGTCCCTCTTGTAAAAGAGGTTCAAATTTAAACATAAACTCTTTTTTGATGTAAATCTGAATACGGTTCGACTGTTTATACAATTCAAACATTAATAATATATAACACATATGTATGAATATAAAGAATTATTGACCTAATTCAAGTTACCTCTTCATCATGGAAAACACAATCAAGACTGTAAGGTTCATTGATGCGCGTGATGTGTCGTTGCAGTTTAGCAGTATTAATTCCTACTCAAGTTTTAAATTTATATTTAGCCGACTTATCAATAACACACACACTTAACGAGCAGTGTACCCAGTCAGTATGAATATAATGGTAAGTAGAGTGTCGATCACTAAGAGTGGAACGTATTATCTAATTAACCTAATCAGTATTTTAATGTCCTAAGTTAGTTTTACAGCCTAATCTAACAAAAGGGGGTTTCAGCCTGAGAGACTGGCACAGATTGGTTATATTAAACAGTAAATTAAACTAATGAGCACGAATCAGCGAATAGCATACACGTACACGGATAGATAATTAGAAGTAGAAGAAGGCCTGTCCTGATAATTAAGTAGCTTGTCACTTGTTTTATTGCTAGTTCTATATGAAGCGTATCGTAATCTAATCTGTTTCGTTGGATCTCATTATATCGGCGAGTAAACCCTTAATGATCACTCATGTCTATCCTATTTATCGAAAGACGTCAGCTAAATAGGCGAGGAAGGGGTATGGCAGCCCAAGCAAGACTCAGCTAGACACAGAGGTTATCAAAGCACTAATATAAGTCACCAAAAACATCATCATATAGACTTTAATTGATGGGAAAACAATTTTAAGGGGAGCAGTATGGTGGCCACAAGCCCATCAATCCTGATGAATTAAAGCGTACTATTACAATAAAACAAAACTACTTAATGAATTAAACACATACAGGACCTTCTTACAGCTCTAATATCTTCGTTTGGGGTGTGTCTTGTGTTGCTTCTTCGTTTGAATTTGGTTCCTTAGGGTTATGTTGCACACAAAATTCGTATATGTCTTGGGGTATTTATAGTTTCTGTCTGAGGGCTCGATGCGGCGCATGTAGTAAGTAGATGCGGCGCATTGACTTAACTTCGCGTGGGGTCCAAGATTAATATATTCTGGAATATTCGTACAGAGTCTTCAGATGCAATGTATCTTGATTCTTGTATCCGGCGCATGTCCTTCAGTATCTTGGATTATATCTGGTGAAGTCTTGATAGTGATACGCCGTATGTCAGAAGTGCAATGCGGCGTATCTGGAGTAGAACGAGCTTGATCTTCTTCTTTTACCAAAGTTTCATATGCGGCGCATGATAGAATTACATGCGGCGCATTCTTCAAAGTCAGGCAATGGTCTTCGAATTCATCTAAGTATGATATTGCGGCGTATCTGTTGAGATAGATACGGCACATCTTCTGGATTTCAGTATTAAACCACATATATATATATATATTAAACCATATATATATATATATATATATATATATATATATATATATATATATATATATATATATATATATATATATATATATATATATATATATATATATATATATATATATATATATTAATGCAATTGTCTTTTGTTTGGGGGTGAAACGAACAATTATTCCGAAGCCTTATCTAAACATTCATCAACATATGCTTTTCCAGGTACATTTTCATCATGATTTTTTTGAGGTGTATTTGAATCATCTTAAAAAAATATTAAAAAAGAATGTAAAACTTAAAATAAATATAATAACAACTAATAAAATTGTTTAAAAAAAAGTATATTATAAGCTTTAAAAACAAACCATCGAAGCAACTTTAATTTTCCTAAAAGTATGACTTCTTTCATAACTTTTAACACCCTTCTTTCCTGTAATATTCGCATCAACTGCTTCTTCATCTACAAGATGAAAAAAAAAATGTAACAAAAACATACTTAAAACATAATTTTAAAAATTAATTTGATATATAAATTTGAAAATCAATATTAATCATAACCTTCATTTAACATTTTGTCTGCTTTCTGAACTTCATAAAGCAAATCGGAATTTCAATATTCAATAGCAGGACCTTCTTGTCTTTTTTCTTTTGTTGCTTCAAGATTGCTTCAGTATACAACAACTTCAAAAAAAATTATATACATAATAGAATGTAAAAATATAGAATTTAAAAATGAATTAAAAATAAAGTTCATACCGATAGAAAAGTAACAGGACCACAATAATAGTTTGCACCACTTGTTTCATATTTGTTCCACTTTTTTTTTACTATCTTTTAAACAGTCTAAAGATATGAACACCAATCCAGTTTTTTGATATCATCATAAAAATCCGGAATAAATGACAGTATCTTTTGGCAAGCTACACCACTGCCAGGTAAACAAAGACAGCTTGAAAGCACAACAAAAAAGTTTAACAAGAACATCCGATCTGTGTTACCATTATCCAATATAATATTAACAACTTCAGTAACCCGAATATTCGTCTCTTTCAAATTTTTATATCGTTGAAACTGATTTCTCCAAGATATTATAGTAGGGTTGTTTGTTCGTACTCTTTTAATATACTTTATTTTCTCTTCGCCCATTGGAAAACCAGTAATAGCATTAACTGTCTCTCTATTGATTTTGATGTTTCCAGACTTCATATTCAAACTCATACTATGTTCGCCAAAAAAATCAACAGCTTTGAACCCAAGCCTAGATGGTATTACACAAACCTTCATTCCAAGCAAAGAACTAAAGCTCATTTTTGACACAACATTACGTTGTTGTGGTGTCATATTAGAAAGAAGGTAAAAAAGTTGACTAGGAGATCCCCTAGTTCTTATTGTTAGTGTACTTTCATTTATAACACGAACTTGATCTTCAACATGAGTATCACTACTAATTGATTTTACTCCGTTCTAACCTTTCTGAAGTTCTCCTTGATGTTTTCTTTGAAATAACATCATTTCTTCCTTTCTGAAGATTTAACCTTTCAGATCTTCTAACCAATGACTTTTTCTATAGAATAGCTAATTCCGTTTTCATTTTACTTCGATTAAAACTTGTATCTATGTTTCTCATTATCTGTATTCTTTTCCTTGTCATTCTGTCTTCATATTTTTTGAATTCAATTGTTACTATCAGCGGGAAAAAATTAAATTAAATAAAATTATTAAAGTATAATTAAAAAAATGACTTCCCTGCTTGTTTTATATATTCCCTGATTGGATCTGGTCTCCTAAAAGTCAAAAATACCTGTTTAAACCTAACAAAACCTAACACTAATAATAATCTCATAAAACCTAACAAATCATAATCTCATAAAAAAATGAATTCTCATTTAAACCAAAATAAAATCCAAAATCAACCCTAATGATGAGACGAAAAGTGTTACACTTTTAGGGGGTCATTTAAGCCCTAATTCGTATAAATGTGATCAAATATTGCCCTAAATCGTTCCTTTTGTCATTTTAGATACTTTTGAGAGGAATTCTGGAAAACATGCA
>LBNU01036485.1:35645-54080 GCA_014162995.1 Artemisia annua | reverse complement strand
CTGCCGGGGAATAGTTATTGTTTAGGTAGAAATTTTTATTTCTTTAGGTCTACTCACTAGAATCCTTTCTAGTGAGATTTTTATTTTCTTTTTCTAGGATTTGTTTAGTCTATCCTTTTCTTTGTGCTTTTGTTCGTCATAACTTACCCATTAATTATTCCGTTGGCCGTTATGGAAAACGCGAATCCACCCCTTACACCGGACGAAGTGGCTTGGTTACGTAGCCAAATCGAGGAAGAGATAAGTGACCTTACGGAACTCAATAGTATGATTGATATAGAGCTTGACTATGCCCTTAATGACTTAGCAACCGCCATGTACTCAAATAATTACTTAGAAGATAATAATCTTACGGTTGATGAGTTGGTTGAGAAACTCTATGAGGAGGAGAAAGATCCTAGGTTGGATGATCATTACAATCTATACCCCACTAAGGAAGAGATCGCCTACTATAACAACCTAGTTGATAAGCCTAGACCACCCTTTGTTAGAATCGACCCAAAAATTAAGAGGGGTGATCCTGGGAATGTGAAGATACCATGTATGATTGGGTACCAATATGTTGAGCATGCATACATTGACTGTGAATCCCCAATCAACGCAATATCCTCAAGCCTTTATAGCCACATCATGAGCAAACCTCTTGAACCTAGGAAAAACCCAAAGTATCCCGGTGGTGTTTGTAACTTCGTTGGAAGGGTTAATGGTATTCATGTCCTTGTCGGAAATTTCACCTTTGTCACCGATTTCATGGTCCTTGAAGATTTAGCAAGTGTTATTGACAGCCGCTTATCTCACGTTGTGTTAGGAAAACCATTTGTTAAGGTGTCTAATTTGAAGTATAATCGTTTAGAAGGCACGGTTCAGTTTTCTAATAACATTGATAGAATCACTTATAGGATGCCCTATAAAGCAAGAGAGTTCCGGTTTGTGCCTCGGCTAGACAAAGATTACATTGGTGCAGTTGAGGACATCAATGATGAGGATAAGGAAAAAGGCATGAACTATGTTTGGGATAAAAGAAGCCTTAATTATAAAGATTGCTTGAGCCTAGGACCTAATTATAAAATTGACATGGAGATTGTTAGGAGGATTAGAGAGGCAATGGAGAGGCGAAACGGTAAAACGTAGAACCCATGACTTTGAGTCTAGCTACAAGACTCGTTAATAAAGAAAAGCGCTTCTTGGGAGGCAACCCATGTTTTGTTTGTTTTTGTGTGTTTATTTGATTTTATTTGTTTCCGTATGTAAGTTATATTTCTTGATTTGATTCATGTTTCAAACTAAATTGTGAAAATGCTTTATTTTGTTTTTAACTTCGTCTTAACTACATATAAAGGTATTTTGCAAAAGCTAAGTGTAAGAGAAATCTAAATCGGTTTATATAGAACGAATGGACATGAATCATAACAATGAAATTAGCATACATATTAGTACTTGTTTGAGTCAAATGCTTGTATCGAGTCATAATGAATTTTTGCAGGAATTCCAGGAAGTAAGATCTAGTTTTTCTAGAATTTTTCCCGGAAACTTAACATGAGAATTCTGTCAGAACTTTCTGACGGCGTCAAGGTTAACACCTGACGGCGTCAGGCAATAATTTTCTGCAATTTTTGAAAGTTTTGTATTTTTCTGGAAACCTAAAAAGTTTTGTCAATTCTTTAACTTATAATCTCCAGGAATTCTGCAAAAATATTCATTCCACAAGCATTATATCTTATTATGTAGATTTTACCGCCGATTTTACGCAAGGTTGGCCTTTATCTTTTTCAGGTTAACAGGTTATTTTGGACAAGAAGACGTTTATTATTTCGGAAGGGAAGCTTCGAACGTTCATCTATCTTGAAAGAAGATCTAACCATGTTACATCACTATCCACAACAAACGATTCAGGGGATTATTTGATTTCATTCTTTCATCTTATTTACATTTACATCTTTTATTTGAACATTGGGGACAATGTTCGGTTTAAGTGTAAGGGGGGTAAATGAAAGCACCGTTGAGAATATACTTACGCTTGATGTTTTGCTTTGTTTGATAGTAAATTTGTAATAAAACCAAGAGAAATATTTGTTAGGGTAATTTTAGCGCCAATTTTAAATTTTTTACAACATTTAGAAGTGAAACCTTGATCTTAATGATCATCTCATGGATAGGAAATTGTATGACTAGCACAAAACCGTACCACTAAAAAATTTTGCACCCCAAATATGTGAGGTTCGCCCCTAGAATTGGTAGGAAAAGCATCCATCTTTGGTGCTATGATGTGAGTACCGGTAGTATTTAGATTCTAGAACTTGCGTTAGGACCATCTCAAATCCACAAGTGAGACTACATTCGTGTAGTTAAGATTTACTACATGATAAGAGGCATTAGGATTAACCCATTGTTTTACACCCGTATATTTGTTATAATTACATTGACTTCATTGGTCAAGTAATTCTCCCACACCCTTTGCGTTGTATCCATTTTTGGTACACGATACCCCTAGTACACCCCTCCGAGCCTATCCTTTCGTTTCGACCTTTGAGCATCTTACTCAAAGTGAGAATTTGTTTACACCCCACTAAATGTACACCCAAATCGCCTTAGCCTACCTTGTATGCACCCACCTTTGGTGCATTATTGTGAAAACATTTGTTAAACCCTTAGTTAATTATCCGGTCAATTACATGGTTGCTAAGTTAAGTCATATCCTTGTACATATTGTTTTGGGACGATTGGGACTCATGGGTAAAGTACTAGTGTAATGAAGTAATGGGGAAGAACAACATTATTACCCCCATACGTGCTAAATATTTTAAAAGTACTCCAAGTTTTTCGATTATCTTAATTCGAGTCATTAGAATAGTGATTGTAAAGTTATGTAAAGATTCAAGTGTAAGGGGAATGCAAATCCCCTATGATGTATTATTTTGGATGGTAGGGCAAGAGTGTATGAAAAAAAAATCGAAAAATCAAGAAAAATAAAAAAAAATATGAAAAAGAAAGAAGAAAAACATACGGACTACCATCCCGTTTCCTTTTATGTTCCTTTTTAGTTTTTGTTATTTCATTTTTAGACTAAGATTGAGTCGAGTCTTGACTTAAGCAACGATGTAGAGTGCATGTATTTGATCATGATAATTAACTCGCCACCACTAAAATACCCTTTATTCCAACCAAACCGTGTTATCATATCCCTACACCTTACGTTACAACCCTTTATAAAGCCCTCTTTGATAGTTTATCTTAGGTGCTTACGCCTAGTGGAGGAGTAATTGATCCTTTCCCAAGCCTATGGTAATCTATTTGCTATGACAGGTAGTGAGTGTTATTTTCCGTTTCCATTTATGAGATATAAACTTTATGACATTTGAGAGATGTGAGAATCCAAACACTATTTGTGAGGTGCTAGTGTATGATTTCCGTGCTTGTTATGATTAGGGTCTAATAACTATTTGTTGTAATTACTTTTATATTCGTGTTAAATGACCCCTAACTCATATTTTGATTGGAATAAAAGCTCATTTGCTTGAGGACAAGCAATTCTCAAGTGTAAGGGTATTTGATGAGACGAAAAGTGTTACGCTTTTAGGGGGTCATTTAAGCCCTAATTCGTATAAATGTGATCAAATATTGCCCTAAATCGTTCCTTTTGTCATTTTAGGTACTTTTGAAAGGAATTCTGGAAAACATGCACATTTGGACGTTTTTGTAGCATAAAAGTGAAGAAAACGACAAAGTCTTAAAGAAGCAGGATTTTATAACCTGACGGCGTCAGAAGTCACTAGGTGACGCCGTCAGCAAGTATGACAAAAGAGTGGAATTCTATTATCAAATGACGGGCCATAAAGATTTCAGGAATTTACACCTGACGCCGTCAGGTGTTAAAAGGTGTAGGCCGTCAGGAACAAAGTTAAAGAGAGACGGCCCAGAAGGTTTTACATGCTGACCACGTCCCAAATGGATCTAGGTCATCTGAGAACCCTAATGGCGGCGAGCTGACGGCGTCAGACCCTATAAGCTGACGTCGTCCGAACTTAAAATCTATATATAGTTTTCTATTTTTAATTCATTATGTGTGGAACTTTGTGGAGAACTTTTAGGGCAAACCTTAAAGACGAATTTTCTGTGACTTTTAGGGTTTCCAACCCTTGGAACCCTAGTGCTTAATTAAAGATAAGTCTTCACTTTAATTCAATCAATATGTCTATGTGTTGGTTGTCTATCTATCTTGCTTGTCTTTCAATTAACATGAGTAGCTAAATTCTCTAGTGTTTGCTTAGATCTAATGAAACCTAACTATTAATTATTGGTTGATTGGTGTGTGTTGTTGTTTGTTGGGATGATTGTTTCATCGATGTTAGGCTCAAGAAAACTGGCCAACCTCCTTTATGGTAACGTGCTTGAACGTCTTGGGAAACATGTAGTCGAGGCATACTAGGCTATTAAGGTAGTATTTAACGCATGAGCCACTGTTTACAACCCCTATGGTTGTGCCGTGCATGGCATAGGGCGAGATAAGAGCTCATAGAATTGGAGAGATATGTATGCCACTCCATGAGTTATTAGGAATACACCCTTCATCCACACAAGTAACACACATATCAATTAACCGGTAGAAGATAGTTAGGGAGTAATGAAATCTAAGTAAACACAATGTCCTCCATATTGTTTTCACAACAACAATAGTTTAGATATTTATTTATTTAAATTTGCATAAGTAGTAAATATAAAAATACAAAAATAATCTTCCTTCCACCCTTATACCTATTATATTAGCTATTCTATCCTAACGAAGACTATTCCCTATGAGAGAATGATCAATCCCCCGTACTTACCACTATCCTATACTACATCGGTCAGGTACACTGCCTGGTGGGGTTGTAAGCCTCTTGAGATCCCTCGAGAGGTAAAACCTGTTGTAAGGTCACAAAACTACGCATCAAGTTTTTGGCGCCGCTGTCGGGGAATAGTTATTGTTTAGGTAGAAATTTTTATTTCTTTAGGTCTACTCACTAGAATCCTTTCTAGTGAGATTTTTATTTTCTTTTTCTAGGATTTGTTTAGTCTATCCTTTTCTTTGTGCTTTTGTTCGTCATAACATACCCATTAATTATTCCGTTGGCCATTATGGAAAACGCGAATCCACCCCTTACACCGGACGAAGTGGCTTGGTTACGTAGCCAAATCGAGGAAGAGATAAGTGACCTTAGGGAACTCAATAGTATGATTGATATAGAGCTTGACTATGCCCTTAATGACTTAGCAACCGCCATGTACTCAGATAATTACTTAGAAGATAATAATCTTACGGTTGATGAGTTGGTTGAGAAACTATATGAGGAGGAGAAAGATCCTAGGTTGGATGATCATTACAATCTATACCCCACTAAGGAAGAGATCGCCTACTATAACAACCTAGTTGATAAGCCTAGACCACCCTTTGTTAGAATCGACCCAAAAATTAAGAGGGGTGATCCTGGGAATGTGAAGATACCATGTATGATTGGGTACCAATATGTTGAGCATGCATACATTGACTGTGAATCCCCAATCAACGCAATATCCTCAAGCCTTTATAGCCACATCATGAACAAACCTCTTGAACCTAGGAAAAACCCAAAGTATCCCGGTGGAGTTTGTAACTTCGTTGGAAGGGTTAAGGGTATTCATGTCCTTGTAGGAAATTTCACCTTTGTCACCGATTTCATGGTCCTTGAAGATTTAGCAAGTGTTATTGACAGCCGCTTATCTCACGTTGTGTTAGGAAAACCATTTGTTGAGGTGTCTAATTTGAAGTATAATCGTTTAGAAGGCACGGTTCAGTTTTCTAATAACATTGATAGAATCACTTATAGGATGCCCTATAAAGCAAAAGAGTTCCGGTTTGTGCCTCGGCTAGACAAAGATTACATTGGTGCAGTTGAGGACATCAATGATGAGGATAAGGAAAAAGGCATGAACTATGTTTGGGATAAGAGAAGCCTTTATTATAAAGATTGCTTGAGCCTAGGACCTAAATATAAAATTGACATGGAGATTGTTAGGAGGATTAGAGAGGCAATGGAGAGGCGAAACGGTAAAACGTAGAACCCGTGACTTTGAGTCTAGCTACAAGACTCGTAAATAAAGAAAAGCGCTTCTTGGGAGGCAACCCATGTTTTGTTTGTTTTTGTGTGTTTATTTGATTTTATTTGTTTCCGTATGTAAGTTATATTTCTTGATTTGATTCATGTTTCAAACTAAATTGTGAATATGCTTTATTTTGTTTTTAATTTCGTCTTAACTACATGTAAAAGTATTTTGCAAAAGCTAGTGTAAGGGAAATCTAAATCGGTTTATATAGAACGAATGGACATGAATCATAACAAATAAATTAGCATACATATTAGTACTTGTTTGAGTCAAATGCTTGTATCGAGTCATAATGAATTTTTGCAGGAATTCCAGGATGTAAGATCTAGTTTTTCCAGAATTTTTCCCGAAAACTTAACATGAGAATTCTGTCAGAACTTTCTGACGGCGTCAGGGTTAACACCTGACGGCGTCAGGCTATAATTTTCTGCAATTTTTGAAAGTTTTGTATTTTTCCGGAAACCTAAAAAGTTTTGTCAATTCTTTAACTTATAATCTCCAGGAATTCTACAAAAATATTCATTCCACAAGCATTATAACTTATTATGTAGATTTTACCGCCGATTTTACGCAAGGTTGGCCTTTATCTTTTTCAGGTTAACAGGTTATTTTGGACAAGAAGACGTTTATTATTTCGGAAGGGAAGCTTTGAACGTTCGTCTATCTTGAAAGAAGATTTAACCATGTTACAAACGATTCAGGGGATTATTTGATTTCATTCTTTCATCTTGTTTACTTTTACGTCTTTTATTTGAACATTGGGGACAATGTTCGGTTTAAGTGTAAGGGGGGTAAATGAAAGCACCGTTGAGAATATACTTACGCTTGATGTTTTGCTTTGTTTGATAGTAGATTTGTAATAAAACCAAGAGATATGTTTGTTAGGGCAATTTTAGCGCCAATTTAAAATTTTTTACAACATTTAGAAGTGAAACCTTGATCTTTGTGAGAATTTGTTACACCCCACTAAATGTACACCCAAATCGCCTTAGCCTACCTTTTATGCACCCACCTTTGGTGCATTATTGTGAAAACATTTGTTAAACCCTTAGTTAATTATCCGGTCAATTACATGGTTGCTAAGTTAAGTCATATCCTTGTACATATTGTTTTGGGACGATTGGGACTCATGGGTAAAAGTACTAGTGTAATGGAGTAATGGGGAAGAGCAACATTATTACCCTCATATGTGCTAAACATTTTAAAAGTACTCCAAGTTTTTCGATTATCTTAATTCGAGTCATTAGAATAGTGATTGTAAAGTTATGTAAAGATTCAAGTGTAAGGGGAATGCAAATCCCCTACGATGTATTATTTTGGATGGTAGGGTAAGAGTGTATGAAAAAAAAATCGAAAAATCAAGAAAAATACAAAAAAAAAAATGAAAAAGAAAGAAGAAAAACATACGGACTACCATCCCATTTCCTTTTATGTTCCTTTTTAGTTTTTGTTATTTCATTTTTAGACTAAGATTGAGTCGAGTCTTGACTTAAGCAACGATGTAGAGTGCATGTATTTATCATGATAATTAACTCGCCACCACTAAAATACCCTTTATTCCAACCAAACCGTGTGATCATATCCCTACACCTTACATTACAACCCTTTATAAAGACCTCTTTGATAGTTTATCTTAGGTGCTTACGCCTAGTGGAGGAGTAATTGATCCTTTCCCAAGCCTATGGTAATCTATTTGCTATGACAGGTAGTGAGTGTTATTTTCCGTTTCCATTTATGAGATATAAACTTTATGACATTTGAGAGATGTGAGAATCCAAACACTATTTGTGAGGTGCTAGTGTATGATTTCCGTGCTTGTTATGATTAGGGTCTAATAACTATTTGTTGTAATTACTTTTATATTCGTGTTAAATGACCCCTAACTCATATTTTGATTGGAATAAAAGCTCATTTGCTTGAGGACAAGCAAATCTCAAGTGTAAGGGTATTTGATGAGACGAAAAGTGTTACGCTTTTAGGGGGTCATTTAAGCCCTAATTCATATAAATGTGATCAAATATTGCCCTAAATCGTTCCTTTTGTCATTTTAGGTACTTTTGAGAGGAATTCTCGAAAACATGCACATTTGGACGTTTTTGAGCATAAAAGTGAAGAAAACGACAAAGTCTTAAAGAAGCAGGATTTTATAACCTGACGGCGTCATAAGTCACTAGGTGACGCCGTCATTAAGGATGACAAAAGTGTAGAATTCTATTATCAAATGACGGGCCATAAAGATTTCAAGAATTTACACCTGACGCCGTCAGGTGTTAAAAGGTGTAGGCCATCAGTAACAAAGTTAAAGAGAGACGGCCTAGAAGGTTTTACATGCTGACAACGTCCCAAATGGATCTAGGCCATCCGAGAACCCTAATGGGGGCGAGCTGACGGCGTCAGACCCTATAAGGTGACGGCGTCAGACCCTATAAGCTGACGCCGTCCGAACTTAAAATCTATATATAGTTTTCTATTATTCATTCATTATGTGTGGAACTTTGTGGAGAACTTTTAGGGCAAACCCTAAAGACGAATTTTCTGTGACTTTTAGGGTTTCCAACCCTTGGAACCCTAGTGCTTAATTAAAGATAAGTCTTCACTTTAATTCAATCAATATGTCTATGTGTTGGTTGCCTATCTATCTTGCTTGTCTTTCAATTAACATGAGTAGCTAAATTCTCTAGTGTTTGCTTAGATCTAATGAAACCTAACTATTAATTATTGGTCGATTGGTGTATGTTGTTGTTTGTTGGGATGATTGTTTCATCGATGTTAGGCTCAAGAAAAATTGCCAACCTCCTTTATGGTAACGTGCTTGAACGTCTTGGGAAACATGTAGTCGAGGCATACTAGGCTATTAAGGTAGTATTTAACGCATGAGCCACTATTTACCACCCCTATGGTTGTGCCGTGCATGGCATAGGGCGATAAGAGCTCATAGAATTGGAGAGATATGTATGCCACTCCATGAGTTATTAGGAATACACCCTTCATCCACACAAGTAACACACATATCAATTAACCGGTAGAAGATAGTTAGGGAGTAATGAAATCTAAGTAAACACAATTTCCTCCATATTGTTTTCACAACCACAATAGTTTAGATATTTATTTATTTTAATTTGCATAAGTAGTAAACTTGGTTTAGTTGATTAACAACTAATTCCGCCCTTCTTCCAAAAACCGAGATTTTAATTGCTTTCGAAAAAATATAAAAATACAAAAAGAATCTTCCTTCCACCCTTAGACCTATTAGATTAGCTATTCTATCCTAACGAACACTATTCCCTGTGAGAGAATGATCAATCCCCCGTACTTAACACTATCCTATACTACATCGGTCAGGTACACTGCCTGGTGGGGTTGTAAGCCTCTTGAGATCCCTCGAGAGGTATAACCTGTTGTAAGGTCACAAAACCACGCATCACCTAACAACCACCATCAACAACCACCTTATGCGCTGGCTCATATCCAACTCCCTACACCACCGGCATTTCCTATTGCAGACACGTCATCAGTGCCGTTTACTTAAATCTCTTATGTTTAATATCAAGATTTGTTAAATACATAAAACAATCAGGGGATATATATCAACAATAAGGGAACATAAATGTTTATATCTTTCAGTCATCATAACATTATATAAAAGAAGATAGAAACAAAAAATGTAAAAAAATAAGAGTAAGAAATTACCGGATTGAAACATTGTGGAATCTATCTTTGATTTACCATTATACACAACGATTTGTAAATCCATTTTTTGTTTACTGATGTGTTGCTTCAATTATATGTTACTGTGATAAAAGGGGGATTTATTGACACGTATGCTTATTGTGATATAAAGAGTATTTATAAAAATTTGTTTTCTAATAAATTTCATTTATTGACAAGTATTTATAAAAATTTACATTTCACATCCTTGGGCTTTATAAAAACATTTGGGCTTCCAAAAGTTTGCATTCTATTGGTTTTTTAATTTCTTTACAAAAACTTAATTTTTTATAATTTGGGCTTTCTATTGAGAATAAAAAATAATATTAATAACCCTAAAAAACAAAAACAGATCTGAATATGCATTTTTTACATAAGTTAATTTTCATTATCATCTTGTTCTGTATTATAAAAGGTAATGGCTTTACATTTTTCTTGATTAGTTAAATTATAATGTTTATGTTTTATATTTTTCTTTGATGCAGATATAAAATTAAAAATCAAAAATCAAATAGAAAAAAAGTGTTCAACAAGTGAGAATGTAATAGAATCAAACTTTGGAGAGATATCAGAAGTTGATATGGCTAATGATGTTGAAAGGAAGTGTAGAATTTGTGGAAAAAAGTTGGTCATCATGATGCCAGAAATTGTCCATTAAAAAATTAAAGTTAAGTTATTAGATTTTGTTATTTTCATTTGTTATATTATTATGATGTTATCTTATTATTTTATTGAACGTTTAAGAAATATTTTAGAATGTTATTCCATTTCAACTTTCAAGATTATAATTATAAAATACTCTCTTTAATTTTAATATAATTTTAAAAGCCCAAATTTTAATGTAATTTTAAAAGCCTATTAAATTTACAACCTTAATAAAAAAGCCCATTTCTAATATATCAAAATAAATAAATAAAAAGCAATTAAATAATTATCCTTCAAGGAAAATTGATTTTAAAAAAGATACTTTTGTTGACATACTAATTAACATACTAATTTACTTTTGTCATTTTCTAAAATTGACTAATTTTAGAAAACTTAATATGCATCAAAGTTGAAACTTTATATCATTGTATGTAGTGAGATTTTTTTCCCCTATTGCAGATCATGTGCATATAGCAGGACAACCAATGAGGAGGTTCAACTTCGTAAGCCCAAGGGAAAGAGGTCAAAGTATAATCAAAAACAAACTGTCCAAAGAAGTGCCTTGGACTAATTTGTGTTTTCTGTTATGTACTTAGGGTGCGTTTGGTTTACTCATGGGTTTAGATTAGGATTTGGATTTGGTGTTGGATTTGGATTTGATGTATGTTTTTGATTTGATGTAGGAGAGATAAATTAATATATTTTAATTCAATACATTATTTTATATACCAATATAAAAATAAAATATATTGAATTTTATTAAATTGCAAAGAGTGTATACATGATGGGCCCACCAAAACCTTCCTAAACCCACCATTTTGGTAGGGTTGATGTCAGTGGCTGTCATAGCCAAATATCCTCTTTAACAAATCAACCAAACAATTTTAATCATCCCTAAAGTTATTCTAGGCCACTAAAAGTCATAAAACAAACACACCCTTAAGTATGTAAAGTATGTAAAAATGTGCAACTCTTTTATATTCTTGTTTGTAAATTGAATTAAGTGGAAAATGCACACCAACAAAACTTAACAAAATAGGGTTTCGTTAAAAATTCAACAACCACATGTTATACATAAGCAAGCAAAACATCCAAAGTACGTATTCTAGATAGACAAGTAACAACCAAACATATTACTGCATTAAACTAATTGCAATAACAAAAGAAATTAACACACCAAAGAAACTTATGAGAAAAAAGACTTTGTCATAAAATTGCACTTTTGTCTTAATAAAACTCATTTCCTCCTTCATTGTTTCCAACTTGTTAGAAACATCCACAACTTCAGTTGAACTTGCATTCTTTTCGATTTTTTTCATTCTCTTGTTTTCTTCCTTTAACTTGAAGAACAAATCTTTGTAGAATTCATTTGGTAACTCAACATCTGTAAACCCATAAAATGCACATTTTTTGTGCTTGTCTTACGAAAATAAGAAGATCATTATCTTGTGAAAATATAACAAAAAGAAAAATAAATATAGACAATGGCTAAAGAACCTACATAAACAGGACATGCTTTGAATCTTCTTCCCGGATTTCCAGGGGTCCAAGCAATTTGTTCAACAACTGGTAGTGGTGGTTTGCAATAACAATGTGTAGCTCTGATATAGTATTCCATGTCTCTTCGAATTGATGTTGATGTTGATGAGGATGATGCCATTTAATTAAGGTTTGGTTTGGAGAAGGAGGCGTATTTAATTTGTTAATGGTGGATTAGGGTTTTTTGGAATGGAGTGAAGGGGTATATTTTATATTTTTCAAAATAAATAGTGTGTTTTATTGAAAATTTTTTGCAACAATTAAATTTAAATGACTGTATGACTGTCATATTAAATTTAAAATTTTAATATTAAACTTAAATTAAATATCATAAAAGAATGAAATTATTCTACAAATTAAAATATAATTTAAATTACTGTGATATCAAAAGTAGATGAAAATTTACTTAAATTAAATATAGATGAAAATTTGTATTTTGATTTTAATGAATATTATGGTTGTGATATTAAATTTCACTGCGATATTAAAATTGTTACTCCCTCCGTCCCAAAAGAAGTGTCCAGTTTGACTTTTCAGAGTCAAACTGGTTCAACTTTTACCTTTAATATTTTTCTTTGTGTTACATAATACTTAATGAAAAATTATACCAATGATAAATACACTTAAAACTCAATCCATTCATATATTTTGCTTCAAGTATTATATAACACCCGCAAAAATAGATAAGGTCAAAGTTGAACCAGTTTGACTCTGAAAAGTCAAACTGGACACTTATTTTGGGACGGAGGGAGTACTTTTAAAATACAGCCTTATGGTTGTTATTTTAAATTAAAGTACTTTGGCCGTTTTTCATCGCATTTATTGTTAATAATAGCGTAATTTTCATCGAATTTATAACAAAGAGTGGTGTGAACAATTACGTTTTTTTAACTTACCAAATAACATATTCAACACAATTTAAATCCTATTTAAAATGTAAGCATTTATATATCATAGTTATGGTTGTGATATTAAACTTAATTAATATAAATAGTTGTGTTTAGTAAAAACATTTTGCAACAATTAAATTTAAATGCCTATTTGACTGTCATATTAAATTTGAATTTTTAATATAAACTTAAATTAAATATCATAATAGAATGAAATTATTCTACAAATTAAAATATAATTTAAATTATTGTGATATCAAAAGTAGATGAAAATTTACTTAAATTAAATATAGATGAAAATTTGTATTTTGATTTTAATGAAGATTATGGTTGTGATATTAAATTTCACAGCGATATTAAAATTGTTATTTTTAAAATGCAGCTTTATAGTTGTTATTTTAAGTTAAAGTACTTTGGCCGTTTTTCATCGCATTTATTGTTAAAATAGCGTGTTTTTCATCGAATTTATAACAAAGAGTGGTGTGAACACTTACGTTTTTTTAACTTATCAAATAGCATATTCAACAGCATTTAAAACCTAAATCTTCATATTTATGGTTGTGATATTAAACTTAATTAAACACCAAAATTAACTTACAAAACATCTAAACATTTTGAACATTTAAACTGTGATATTAACCTTATGGTTGTGATAATAAATTTCACTGCGATATTAAATTGTTATTTTTAAAAAGCACTCTTATGACTAGCTATTTACCATAAAGTAGCTATTGACATTTATTTATTTTACAGAGGGCCATGATGTATAGCTGTGCACCTATACTTGTCAGATACTATTAAAAACATGCAAACATATATACCTTTAAAACCTATATCAATTGTATTAAGTAAAATTGTTTATTTAAGTAGAATTATTTATACATGTCAGACACATTGTCTAAAATTTTATTAAGTAAAATTTTACTTTAATATGTGCACTAAACATGCATTGATGTCCTCGAGACACAAAATATTACTGTATAACATTAATAAATTAAATTTTCATCTTTTAATTCAATTATCCAATTTATAAGTTAAATTTAATTTAATTAATTCGATCTTAAAGAATCTTGTTTAATATAATAAATTTGTTTTATCACAGTAAGAAAGTTTTAGATCACAATAATTCCTTTAAACTTAAACTTAATGTAGAACTATTATGTCCTCGAGACACAAAATATTGTTGTTTAACGTTAATGAATTTTAAGAATGATTCTTAAATGTCAATTTTCTAAAACTTTAAATTTATTTTTATTATTACGTTTTTTATAATATAAATGTCAATTTTAAAAATTTAATGCTTTTAATTTAATCTCAACTACACATTGTCAGTTTATTAAATGATATTGTAATAAATTTTAACAACTACCTCATCCTTCTTCGTATATAAATTTGATCACTTACATTTCAAAAATATATGTAAGAAAAAAATTTATAAGAAAAATTGGAATGCATCTTTATATTATTTTTATTTATTTATTTATTCTTTTCTATATAGAAAGATGCTTATTTTTGTTACTCATTGTTGACAATGATATTTGTCTAACAAAAAATGAAACCTATATATTTTACCGAATATTTAATATTCACAGCCTCACGCACACGTGTTACAGAAGAAGAATGTATTCATCCAGTTGCGTAAAGTTCAATGATGAATTCTTAGCTCATACAGTTTTGCAAAGGAATGTTTTTCTAATGCATAATTGCACGGATGCTCGTTGCATATTTGTTAAAGCGATTGCACGGGTGCTTGTTCCATAATTCCAAGATTTGTATTTAGGTTAATGTATTTGTTGTTTACTTTCCGAGACATTGTATATAGTTAAGTTCTTTTCATATTAATGCATGTATTTATGTAATAAAATATCATTATCTTTATTTTAAGCATGATAGTTATGTTAAATACATATATATTTTTTCATTTATATTTCTTTTTGGCACCTTAACATAATTCTCAAACACACACAACAAAGGTTATAAGTTTATTTAATGAAATTTCTTAATCATTTTTCTTTTCTTTTAATTAAAGAAAATGCAAATATATTAATTAAAAAATCTGATTTGAAAAAAAAAGGAAATAATAATATTGAATATATTAAACTTGACACTTAACAAAAAGCTTTAATTAAGTAAGAAAATGGGCTTCGGCCTGCTTTTGTTCAAAAAAAAATTAAAAAATGGCCAAAGAGTCAAAAAGTCAAACAATCAACAAAAATCCCAATTTCATTCAATCGTCTTGACTTGATAGTCATATAAACCTTAAAAAAACCACAAAAATTTCAGACAACATCCCAATTGAAATCCAATTAGAAATAATTAAAAAGTATCTGATGTTAAGACATTGATTCGATTCAAATCAGTTTCGAAACAATGGAAGTCTTTTATCGAAAGTTCTGAATTTGTAATTGCTCATGCCAGCCGCCATACACAATCGGTTTACTGTAACATTCTATGCTACAGAAAATATAGTTATGTTTTTGAGGAAAAGTACGTTTTTTTAGACGATGATAACAATGAAACTCTTTTTAACATTGCTCTACCTTTTGTTGTTTCTCCAAATATTGAAGAAAAATTTTCTATATCAAAAATTGTTGGCGTAAATCATGGTTTAGTGTGTTTGTATGGTTTCCACAAAGTTTATAAAAAATGGGCAGTTGTTTTTTCAAATCCTTCAATTCGAAAATCAATTTTTATTGTTGCTCCTTATACTCGTAGTGATTAATATCCTATTTTAGCTTTCAAAGTTTGTCCAGATACTTTAGATCCTACGGTTGTGAAATTAACACATGATAAAAATGCTATGTTTTGGCTTGTTGAATTTTTTACTTTAAGTGTTGACATAAATAATGCGTAAAAACGTTATTTATATTTTTCGATATCTCTACGTTTTGACGATCACAAAATGTAAAATCATTAAACGTAAGATTACTACGTAAACAAGTATTAAGCTAGTTTATATCACTATATCCAACTTAATCACTTAAGGTATGAATAAACAAGTGCTTAATACATCTCATGATCAAAGGGGTATTTAATTAATTACTACAAAGTTTATTTAATTATATAAACATATTATATATTTTTGAAAAACAATTTTGGTAATAAAGAAAAATGTTTTAATCATACTAAATATATGAATTCAAATTTTTAACCAAAATCAGTTAGTTTTTCACCAAATAAACTTTCCCCACTAAAGACAAAAAAATCTGGCCGTTACAGTAGGCCGGCCCCCTTAATTATAAGGGGCGGTCCCCTTAATTTTAAGGGGACCGGCCATGAATTAAGGGGACCGGCACGCTCCTGTGTCAGATTTTGTCAGAATTTTTCCCCTATAAATACCACCTTAAATCTGGTATTTTTCCTCACCTCTTGCACGAAAATTTTCAGATCTAAATCTCTCTAAACATCTTCCAAAACCCTTTGATCATTAGATTACTAATCCTTGTTTCAAGTGATTCAATCCCTCATCATCCACCATCATCCAAAGTGCAAGAGAAGAATACTCCTTCAACCTCAAGTTTAAGAAGTATTGTATATTGATTGTGTATATTGTGTATAGCTCTTGTGTAGTTGTGTTGTGAACATTATAAGTAGTTCTAGGAGTGTTAGTTGTGAATAGAAGTAGGGTAGTGGTGAAGATTAAGTAGTGAAGTAGTGAAGTAGTGAAGAAGTTGTGTTGTGAAGAAGTAGTGACGAAGTTGTGGTGTGCTCAAGTTGTGAAGAAGTCGTGGTGTGTTGTGAGATTGGTTCTAGCTACTATTAGGACCCGACATTTAGCTTTGTGTCGTTAAGCCGGTGTAAGCAAAAGTTGTGTAAGGTTTTCTCCGCCATAAGGGAGCTTGTTGACATAGTGAAGAAAACTCCCGAGTTAGGTGCTCGGGGAGTGGAGTAGGACGAAGAGGAGATTCGTAGCCGAACCACTATAAATCCTTTGTCTCACGGTGCCATTTTTCCAACTCTATCCTTTTACTTATTTACTTACTTTCACATTTGTCATATCATATACTTGTTGATATCGTTGCTTATAATTGTGCAAGTCTATTGGTGAAACATAAAGTTCGAATTGGTGTTTTGATAAACAAAGTTTTTGTAAATTAAAAAGACGTAAAACTATTCAACCCCCCCTTCTAGTTTTCCACAATTGGTATCAAGAGCCACGTCAAACAAGATTTTTAAAATATATTGTATTTTAAAACTTGAAATCGATCTATGGAAATGGAAAAATATTTAGAAGGGAAAATTGTTTTTAGACCACCATTTCTTGAAAATGAAAATTTTCTTACATGGAAAAATCAATTCGAAAGTTATGTAAAATCAATAGACTATGATCTTTGGCATGTCATTTCAATTGGTGATATTAAATCGATAAATACTACTTTTGAAAAACAAAATAACTTGGCTAAATTTATTATATACAAAGCTATTTCAAATGTTGAATATGAAAGAATATTTTTTTGTCAAACGGCAAATGACATGTGGAAAAGTCTTTCAAAATATCACCAAGAAGAATGTCAAGCCAAAGAAAAACTTTCAAATGACTTAGTAGCAAAAGAGAGTATAGTAGACAAATATTTAGTTGAAGTAAGTACAAGTGCTACGAGTTCAAATGTTTTATATGTAGGTAATGACGCCGAAAACAACATGAGCAAGGATGAACAAGAAGACTATGAAGAGATGTCAACCAAGAAGGAACTAAGTGACGATGAAGATGATGATTCTAGTTCCGAAAGTGAAAACGAAGAATATGCAAAGGCCGTCAAAGAATTTAAAAGACTCATTAAAAAGCGACAAAGAACACAAGATAAAAGGAAAACAACACGAAGAAAAAGAGTTGACGATGAAGACAAGAAGAACAAAAGGGAATGCTTAGTCGCTCAAGCATCTAATGAAATTTGTCTAGGAATAAATTTGGAGCCCGACGAATGGGTAAAGGATAGCGGGTGCTCAAGACACATGACGGGGAATCGCAAGTTATTCTCTACGTACAAAGCCTACAATGGAGGTAATGTTATTTTTGGTAGTGATCGTTGTGGAAAAATCATAGGCAAAGGTACGATCTCTCAAGACTCCCTAACTATTGAAAATGTTGAGCATGTAGAGAATTTAACATACAACTTGCTTAGTGTAGGACAAATATGCGACAATAAGTGTAGGGTTACCTTTACCGATAAAAATAGTGTAATTATTAAGGATGATAAAGTCATAGGTAGAGGAATTAGGAAAGGCGGTGTATATGTCATGAAACTAGGAGAAAAATTGGAAGATAGGATATGCCTAGCGACCCTAGATGAAAACTCCACTTTGTGGCATCGAAGATTAGGTCATGCAAACATGCAACAAATCCAATCATTGGTATCTAAGGAACTAGTTAGAAACTTGCCTAGCCTTAAGTATAATCAACACTTTTGCGATGCATGTAAAATAGGAAAACAAGCACACGCTAGTCATAAAGCTAAGAATATAGTATCCACCACTAGATGCTTAGAACTACTTCATATGGACCTCTTCGGTCCATCCGCGGTGCGGAGCTACG
>LBNU01036485.1:23977-35460 GCA_014162995.1 Artemisia annua | reverse complement strand
GCTATGCAAGAAGAATTAAATCAATTCAAAACAAATGATGTTTGGGAATTAGTACCGAATCCTAGGAATGTGACTATAATAAGAACTAAATGGGTATTTAGGAATAAACTAGATGAAAATGGAATAGTTACTAGGAACAAAGCTAGGTTAGTCGCCCAAGGTTATAATCAACAAGAAGGAATTAATTATGACGAAACCTATGCCCCCGTAGCTAGATTAGAATCCATTAGAATCCTTTTAGCTTATGTCTGCGCCCTAGACTTTAGGTTATACCAAATGGATGTGAAGAGTGCATTCCTTAACGGTTTTATCAATGAGGAGGTATATGTGGCACAACCTCCGGGATTCATTGACTTCGCAAAACCTGATTATGTTTATAAACTAAAGAAAGCTTTGTATGGTCTTAAGCAAGCTCCAAAGGCTTGGTATGATAGACTAAAGGCATTCTTGGTTAAACATAATTATTCCATGGGAATGGTAGATAACACTCGCTTCACTAAAAGAAGTGACCCTCATATTATCATTGTTCAAATATATGTTGATGACATTATATTTGGCTCAACTTGTCAAGAAATGTGCGATGAATTTGCCAAAATCATGCATGATGAGTTTGAGATGAGTATGATGGGAGAACTAAACTTCTTCTTAGAACTACAAATAAAACAACTAGAAGACGGAATATTCTTTAACCAATCTAAGTACATTAAGGAAATGCTTAAGTAATTTGGCCTAGAAGACTCTAAACCACTTAAGACACCTATGTCTACGGAAAGTAAACTCACAAGAGATGAAGAGGGTGAGTCCATAGATAATACTAAGTATAGAGGAATGATAGGAAGTCTACTATACTTAACGGCAAGTAGACCCAATATCATGTATAGTGTTTGCCTTTGCGCTCGCTTTCAAGAGGAACCCAAAACCTCTCACCTAGAAACGGTTAAGCGTATCTTCCGATACATTAAAGGCACTATACACTTAGGATTATGGTATCCTAAGGGATCCGGCATAGAAACCATTGTCTATGTGGATTCGGATTACGCGGGAGACTACGTAGATAGAAAGAGCACTAGCGGTATTTGCACGTTTATGGGATGTTGTTTAACATCTTGGTTTTCGAAGAAGCAAATCGCTCTTGCTATTTATACCACCGAAGCCGAATACGTAAGCGCTGAAAGGCATGTCAACAAGCACTATGGATGAAACAAGCTCTCGTAGACTATGGCATTAGGTTAGAAAATATCCCCATTATGTGTGATAATAAAGGAGCTATAGACTTAAGTAAGAATCCCGTTCAACACTCTAGGACTAAACACATAGAAATACGCCATCACTTTCTTAGGGATAACGTACAAAAAGGAAACATCACTATAGAAAAGGTAGCCTCGGAAGATAACATTGCCGACATATTCACTAAGCCCCTTAAGCGTGAATCATATAACTACTTGCTTTTAGGATTAGGAATGATGGAACAAATTGATTGAACTTTCTTGAAAAACCAAAACTTTCTGAAATTTCAAAATTCTGGACACATTCAAGTGTCAGATGGGCGGACCCCTTAAATATATAAGGGTTGCCCCCTTAAAATTAAGGGGACCAGCATCTATTTAAGGGGGCCGGCCATCTGATGGTGAAAGTTTCTGTGTTTTCGTTATTTTCCTCCAAAATCTGAGTCTAGGATTCTGTTTTGCACAAAATCAAGAATTGAGATATTTTGTTTGCATAATTATACTTTCAATAAAACCTCAATTTCTTTCCAAAACATTTTCACGATTAGGAAAACTCATTGTTGAATAATGATAAAAACGTTTTTCTAAAATCATGCATAATAGTCTTACTCTCGTTATCTATAAGCATATAATTTAATATATACTTATATATAACATTTGGAAGTAAGCAAATTTAATTCAAGGAGACAAAAGATTGTTTCTCAAGATCATTTGGTTTTAGGAAGCAATCTTTACTCCACATTTGTTTCATTTAGGCACACACTAGAACAAATTCAAGAACTTCATAGTCATATTTGTTCCATCACTAGTTAGACACTATTAGGTGCCTTTACTCTAAGATTAGTTGCCTTAGTATACATTTGTTGCTTAATTGATAATTTGCTTTAAATGCATGCTTGATTATATTCCTATATTCTATATGCTTAATTGCTTATTAGCTTTATTTGCATGCTTAATTGTGCTTAATTGTGCTTACATGATTAATTGCTAGCATGTATGATTTTCATGAAAATTAGTGATGTGTGCTATTTTACACGTACTTTTGACCTTAGTTTAAGTGTGTATTAGACCAAAAACTAACGTGAAACGCCAAAGATATCGTGTTTTTGTGTTTGTGACTGTGCAGGAAAGGATATTGCATAAATGGCATGAAAATCAACCAAAAAGCCCTAAACGAGCACGAGATTTGGAAAAGAGTCAAGAAGCCGAGTCAAAGATGAAATTTGCTTAAATAAAGCCCGTGACGATGTTTTCATTACTTAAAGGTTCGTGAATATGAAAGAGATACTTAATCGAAGATTAAAGATGATTATCATGTATAAGCTTCCCAAACTCGAGCAAGTGGTCACTTTTATATCATTGAAGACTTTTTGAAGACTCGTCATCATATTTCCTCAAGATTACAAGGACTTAAGTTTACTTTTTAGAAGTCGTTTAGTAGTGTAATGAAAGCTTATGTGTTACTTTCATGAACAAATAGAGTTAAGGGGGCTAGATGTAAAAGGAATCCACCATGGAAACCTTAAATACCCACCTTAAGCTTCATTTTGAAGCTAGTCTTCATTTTAGTTTTTCATTATGTCATTTTAATTTTATGTCATTTACTTTACTTGTCATTTATTTACTTGTCATTTATTTTCTTGTCAATTTAATTTTCATGTCTTGATTTACTTATTGTCTTTAATCTTTATTGTCTTTAATCTTTACAAGCTTTTATAAATTTTCTTGTCACCTTTGCATGTTTTTTATTTGAGTTGCATAAAAAAGCTTATGGGTTAGGGCTTGCAAAAGAAGCCGTGGCTTATTTGCTTATTTTTGAGCTTATTTTAGTGTCTTAACGTTTTATTTACCAAGTTTTCATAAGTCTTATTTACTTTTTATAAAATTTTTGTCACATTAAAAAAGAGTCCAAGTAATATTTTAGGGTTTAGCGAGTATCATTATTTCATAGCGAGTTTTGTTTTCTGTATAGCGAGTATGCTTTTTGAGGTAGCGAGTATGTCTTGGCTGCCATAGCGAGTATCCTTTTTATTCACCTAGCGAGTTTTGTTTTTCTTTAAGTCCAGCGAGTTTCATTTACATCTTAGCGAGTAGGAACCTCTTGTTAGCGAGTATGGGTTCATGGTTCCAGCGAGTATGACATTTTTGGTCCTAGCGAGTTTGTATCCTAACCTAGCGAGTATGAAAACTATACCTAGCGAGTATGGGAAATTTTCTAGCGAGTTTGGAGCTTAGAATTCTAGCGAGTATGGTCCTTTTAAGCTAGCGAGTATTATTTGTTTATTTCATAGCGAGTATTGATTTATTTTAGTAGCGAGTTTGAGTCAAGTTATTAGATAGCGAGTATTGTTTTTTATTGTGTCAAGTTTATTATTAGTCTAAGTTTATTTTGAGTCGCGTCTTATTTTCTCCTTCTCTTTTCTTATTTCTTTTTTTCAAGTCGAGTTAGACTTTTATTTACTCCATCGTTCTTCGAGTGGAGTTTTGTTTGGTTCAATCCTAAACGAAACTCTGCTGAAATTTCTTTTAATATTTTGTAACTTAGCTTATTTTTATTTTCACTTGTTTTATTTTCTTTTCAACGTTTTCTTTTCTTTACTTTCATTCACCAAATTTAAAAACCAAAAACATTTTGCATTTCGTATTTCATTTTCATTTCTTTTATTTACCTTATCTTTATTTCTTTTATTTCTTTCTTTTATTTCTTTTTACGCTTATGTTTTCTTTTCTCGTTCGTTTTAACTTCTTTACACACGCTTTACTTTTATTAAGTTTTAAATAAAGTCTATTAGCGTAAACAAATCCCAATCACATCTTTTAAACCCATTCACATCACATAACTCACGGTTTTGAACGACTAAGATCCATTCAACCCTCGTTGGGACTACGACCCGTGGTTTACAAGCTTCACCGCTTAGTTTGCCTCGATCAATTAGACTATGAAAATACTTGCCTAGTTGCCTAAAGAGTTGGTCTTGCCCAAAACCAAACCACAAAACAAACACCTTTATGAAAATACTTTGCCAAAAATCCAAACCAGGCAACCTGGATCATTAGACATGGGCGGCCCCCTTAAATCAAAGGGGCGGTCCCCTTAAAATTAAGGGGACCGGCATCGAATTAAGGGGACCGGCCATCTGTAGCTCGAGGTTTCCTTTTTGCTTTCTGCTTTTCAGCCCATTTCACCCTATTTTGATTCCTCATTTCCCTGAATTCACAAACACCTTTTATCAACCAAATCCAGCACATATTCACCTTCCCATCCAAAAACACAAAATCATCCAATATAAATACATCACCATCATAAATGCTCATCATTCCCAACAACCAAAATCACCATCATTCAACAACCATGTCATCTCCCAAACAACCAAAAACCCAAGTTTTCAAGAGTTGCTAAAATCTCCGTCAAGCCCGGATGGAGAAGAAAGCTTGATATTGTCAAAAATCATCAATCCACAATGATTGTGTCTCTACAACCAATACCTAAGCCTTCAAACTACCAAATGATACCACTCTTCACTAATCACCAAAGACAACCTCACAATCATACTCACCAACAAAATTCCACCTTCACCCATCTCATCTCTAACCAAATGACCCATTTGAAAAGAATGCTCAACTTCAAAACAATCACATACTCTCCATCCAAACATGAACCAAACCATTAATCAAAATCCAACCTCACCATCATCTCCTACCTCCGAACAATTAAAGTTCGTTGAAGAGCTAAAGGAAGCTCATGAGCTAATGCTCTTCTTGCGTTGGCACCTTACTCAACGCAATTTGGAACAACAACCCTCATCCATCAACTCATCACCAAATCAAATCATTTGTTCCCTCTTGAAAATCATGTCAACAATTGCATTTTGTTGTACATTTCTCCAAGAGACAACATCTTGTTCTCAATGAACGTCTCACATGGATTGAGCATCTACTTACCAAAACATCACCAAAATATCTCCACACCAAATCCCTCCACTCCCATATCCATCCCCTTCCAACCTTTAAATGATCCCTCCATGACTCCCAAATATAAATCACCAAAAACCTTTTGTCACCCATGCGCAAGTCCTCTCATGATGGCAACTCAAGACTTTTCTTTAGTATAGTTTGCTAAGAATAAGCATACATGTATGCTAATGTACTAAAAGATTATGTGTTTAGCATAATCATTTTGTAATAATTTATTATTAATGTCATGTGTATTGCCAATGTTTATAATCATTATCTTGCCTTATATGCCTTTGCTTTATATGTATCATGTATATATATATAATATATAGTATATATATATATATATTATATATATAGTTATATATATATATAAAATAAAATATATTATATTTATATTATTAAATAGTATATAATATATATAATCATATATAATATATATACTATATATATATATGTTTGGCTATCTAAATATTTTTGCAAGCATTCCATATCTCCGACCCTTTCTTATGACCTCAAAACGAGGGGAGTATACATCAAGGGGGACGCTCCAGGTTGTTAATCGGGATAAACCTTTTGATGCTAACAAAAAGGGGAGAATTGATATAAACTCATGCTAATACTTTATATATACTAATTTTCGCTTAATGAGTTTAGATTTTGTAATCATCAAAAGGGGGAGATTGTTGACATAAATAATTGCGTAAAAACGTGTTAGGATCATAGTTTTCAACTATTCGTCAAGCCTCGGTCATTTCAATAAATGTAAAAGGTTTGCTAAGTTTTATCACTTTATGTTACGTTTTAGACTAATACTCGTTCCGTTATAAGAGGAGTCCAATAAGTGTCCAATGGGCCTTGAAAGCCCACCGACATAGCACATAGGGAAGGAAGGGAGTGTTGCGCCCTCCTCCCTCCTATAAATAGGACCCTATGTATCTCTTTCATTTGGTTGGTTAATTTAATATCTTAAACAAACTATTGTTCTTTCATCTTTCATATTGATATTAATCAACCAAGTCTATTTCTCATCTCATTTTTTCATTTGAATACTTGTGTTTACTAAATAGTGACCTAACAAGTGGTATCAGAGCAGGAGAAGGTGTAGTTTTATTTTTTTTGTGATAATACGAACCATAAACTCGTTTTTTGTCTCGTTAGATTCAAAAAGTTTGCAACTTTCTTGGCTCTTTTGTGTTTTTTATCACTATTTGATTACAAACTGTGTTAAAAATCAAAACAAAAACAAAGGTTTCAAATTTTTGGGTTTTTAGATTCGATTAAAAACTTGAGTTATTCGAAATTTTCAAACTTTTGTAAAAAGTTCAAGTTTGCAACTTTCATTAAGATTCATCATTTTAATGCTAGTTGTCAAGAATCTTGGATTAAACTCGTTTAGGTTTACTTTTTCACAAAGAAAAATCTGGTTTTATCGAGAACCTCTAAACCCCAATTTATCGGACCTCTTAAACCCCATTTTATCGAGAACCTTAAACCCTCTTTTATCGAGAACCTTCGATATTACTAACCTAAGTGTTTTGTTGCTTCTCAGTGTTTCTCATCTCCTTGTTAAGAAAGAAACATCTCGACTTAATTGGAAGTTTCTTATTGTAATTCGAAACTTTGATTCTCTTAATCGAACTTTAGGTTATCGACGAATCCTTATAAGTTCCATATCCGAATCCTCTTGTTTTTCCGAAATTTAAACTCTCCATCGATCATAAGTGCCATCGAAAAAGAAAACTCTGTCTGCTTCACCACGATCTCGATAATTGTCTCTAACTTTTTCTCGATAATTATTTTATCGAACCAACGCGAGTTACATCGAATCTTTGCACTGTTTCTCGAGAACCTTTGTTCTTGGATTTATTATGGACTTTACGTTATCGAACTTCCAATTGCCAAGCATCGAATCTTAGGATATTTGGGATTCAGTTTTGCTATACCTTCTACAAGTCCACAACCAACAAGTTATCCAATCATCTCAACACACGTAACTTTCCGTATCAAGCCACAACGCATATCATCAACCCTGCAACAATTTGCGTCACCAACAACAAGCCAACAATATGCAAATCATATCACGCATCTGTTCTCGCACATGCCATGATAGCATCAATTAACTCCTTTTCCTGTACCACAAATCACTACAACGCCAAAACAGTCTCACGGTTTGAAATCAGATGTGTGAGGTCATACTACTCAACNGGAGACTAAAGATTGTTTCTCAAGATCATTTGTTTTTAAGAAGCAATCTTTACTCCACATTTGTTTCATTTAGGCACACACTAGAACAAATTCAAGAACTTCATATTCACATTTGTTCCATCAATAGTGCCTTTACTCTAAGATTAGTTGCCTTAGTTTCCATTTATTGCTTAATTGTTAATTTGCTTTAAATGCATGCCTAACTACATTTATATGTTTAATTGCTTAATTGCTAATTAGTCTTATATGCATGCTTAATTATGCTTGATTATGTCTATATGCTTGCATGTATGCTTTTCATGTAAATTAGACTATGAAAATACTTGCCTAGTTGCCTAAAGAGTTGGTCTTGCCCAAAACCAAACCCCAAAATTAAACAAACACCTTTCTGAAAATACTTTACCAAAAACTCAATCCAGGCAACCTGGACCGTCAGACAAGGGCGGCCCCCTTAAATCAAAGGGGCGGTCCCCTTAAAATTAAGGGGACCGTCCAGCAATTAAGGGGGTCGGCCATCTGTAGGTCGAGGTTTCCTGTTTGCTTTCTGCTTTTCAGCCAATTTCACCCTATTTTGATTCCTCATTTCTCTGAATTCACAAACACCTTTTATCAATCAAATCCAACACATATTCCCCTTCCATAAACACAAAATCACCACACTATAAATACCATTCACCATCATAAATGCTCATTCATTCAAACATGTCATCTACACTTAAGACACCTATGTCTACGGAAATTAAACTCACAAAAGATGAAGAGGGTGAGTCTGTAGATAATACTAAGTATAGAGGAATGATAAGAAGTCTACTATACTTAACGGCAAGTAGACCCGATATCATGTATAGTGTTTGCCTTTGTGCTCGCTTTCAAGAGGATCCCAAAACCTCTCACCTATAAGCGGTTAAGCGTATCTTCCGATACGTTAAAGGCACTATACACTTAGGATTATGGTATCCTAAGGGATCCGGCATAGAAATCATTGTCTATGCGGATTCGGATCATGCGGGAGACTATGTAGATAGAAAGAGCACTAGAGGTATTTGCACGTTTATGGGATATTGTCTAACATCTTGGTTTTCGAAGAAGCAAACCGCTCTTGCTATTTCTACCACTGAAGCCGAATACGTAAGCGCTGGAAAGGCATGTCAACAAGCACTATGGATGAAACAAGCTCTCGTAGACTATGGCATTATGTTAGAAAATATCCCCATTTTGTGCGATAATAAAGGAGCTATAGACTTAAGTAAGAATCCCGTTCAACACTCTAGGACTAAACACATAGAAATACGCCATCACTTTCTTAGGGATAACGTACAAAAGGGAAACATTACGATAGAAAAGGTAGCTTCGGAAGATAACATTGCGGACATATTAACTAAGCCCCTTAAGCGTGAATTATTCAACCACTTGCGTTTAGGATTAGGAATGATGGAACAAATTGATTGAATTTTCTTGAAAAATCAAAGCCTTCTGAATTTTTCAAAATTCTGGACACTTTTAAGTGTCAGATGGACGGACCCCTTAAATATATAAGGGCGGCCCCCTTAAAATTAAGGGGACCGACCTCTATTTAAGGGGGCCGGCCATCTGATGGTAAAAATTTCTGTGTTTTCATTCTTTCTTCCCAAATCTGAGTCTAGGATTCTGTTTTGCACAAAATCAAGAATTGAGATATTTCTTTTGCATAATTATACTTTCAATAAAAACCTCAATTCCTTTCCAAAACATTCTCACGATTAGGAAAACTCATTGTTGAATAAAAATAAAAACGTTTTTCTAAAATCATGCATAATAGTCTTACTCTCGTTGTTTATGAGTATATAATCTAATGTATACTTATATATAACACTTAGAAGTGAGCAAATTTAATTCAAGGAGACTAAAGATTGTTTCTCAAGATCATTTGTTTTTAAGAAGCAATCTTTACTCCACATTTGTTTCATTTAGGCACACACTAGAACAAAATCAAGAACTTCATAGTCACATTTGTTCCATCACTAGTTAGCCACTAATAGGTGCCTTTACTCTAAGATTAGTTGCCTTAGTATACCTTTGTTGCTTAATTGATGATTTGCTTTGATTGCATGCTTGATTATATTTATATACTCTATTTGCTTAATTGCTTATTAGCTTTATTTGCATGCTTAATTATGCTTAATTATGTTTATATGATTAATTGCTAGCATGTATGCTTTTCATGAAAATTAGACTATGAAAATACTTGCCTAGTTGCCTAAAGAGTTGGTCTTGCCCAAAACCAAACCCCAAAACAAACACCTTTCAGGAAATACTTTGCCAAAAACCCCAAACCAGGCAACCTAGATCGTCAGATAAGGGCGGCCCCCTTAAATCAAAGGGGCGGTCCCCTTAAAATTAAGGGGACCGGCATGGAATTAAGGGGACCGGCCATCTGTAGCTCGAGGTTTCCTGTTTGCTTTCTGCTTTTCAGCCCATTTCACCCTATTTTGATTCCTCACTTCCCTGAATTCACAAACACCTTTTATCAACCAAATCCAACACATATTCACCTTCCATAAACACAAAATCATCACACTATAAATACCATTCACCATCATAAATGCTCATCCATTCAACAACCAAAATCACCATCATTCAACAACCATGTCATCTCCCAACAACCAAAAACCCAAGTTTTCAAGAGTTGCTAAAATCTCCGTCAAGCCCGTATGGAGAAGAAAGCTTGATACTTGTCAAAAATCATCATCCACAAATGATGTTGTCTCTAGCCAACCAATACCTAAGCCTTCAAACTACCCAAATGATACCACTCTTCTACATCACCAAGACAACCTCACAATCACACTCACCAACAAAATTCCACCTTCACCCATCTCATCTCTACCAAATGACCCATTTGAAGAAGATGCTCAACTTCAAAACAATCACCATAACTCTCATCCAAACATGAACCAAACCATTAATCAAAATCCAACCTCACCATCATCTCCTACCTCCGAACAATTAAAGTTCGTTGAAGAGCTCAAGGAAGCTCATGAGCTTAATGCTCTTCTTGCGTTGCACCTTACTCAACGCAATTTGGAACAACAACCCTCATCCACCAACTCATCACCATCAAATCATTTGTTCCATCTTGAAAATCATGTCAACAATTGCATTTGTTGTACATTTCTCCAAGAACAACATCTTGTTCTCAATGAACGTCTCACATGGATTGAGCATCTACTTACCAAAACATCACCAATATCTCCACCACCAAATCCCTCCACTCCATATCCATCACCTTCCAACCTTTAAATGAATCCTCCATGCCCCACAATAAAATCATCAACATCCTTTTGTTACCCATGCAAGGCCTCCCATGATGGCAACTCAAGTACTTTCTTAGTGTAGTTTCCTAAGAAAAGCATCATGTATGCTCATGTACTAGAGATTATGTGTTTAGCATAATCCTTTTGTAATAAATTTATTAATGAATGCTTTTGTTATTGCCATGATTTATAATCTATTGTCTTGCCTTATATGCTTTGCTTTATATGTATGCATTCTATATACATATTGTGCTATCTAAATATTTTTGCAAGCATTCCATATCTCGATTTTTCCTTTTAACCTCAAAACGAAGGGGAGTATACATCAAGGGGGAGCTCCAAGTAAATCGGGATAAACCTTTTTGATGCTAACAAAAGGGGGAGAATTGATATAAACTCATAATAATACTTGTATATACTAATTTTCACTTAATGAGTTTAGATTTTGTAATCATCAAAAAGGGGGAGATTGTTGACATAAATAATGCGTAAAAACGTTATTTATATTTTTCGATATCTCTACGTTTTGACGATCACAAAATGTAAAATCATTAAACGTAAGATTACTACGTAAACAAGTATTAAGCTAGTTTATATCACTACATCCAACTTAATCACTTAAGGTATGAATAAACAAGTGCTTAATACATCTCATGATCAAAGGGGTATTTAATTAATTACTACAAAGTTTATTTAATTATATAAACATATTATATATTTTTGAAAAACACTTTTGGTAATAAAGAATTTTTTTTTAATCATACTAAATATATGAATTCAAATTTTTAACCAAAATCAGTTA
>LBNU01036485.1:7524-20444 GCA_014162995.1 Artemisia annua | reverse complement strand
ACCCGGTTTTAATAACCCACCTCAAAACCAGAATGTGCCCAACCGTGGTAATCAAATGAACCAGAATCAAAACCGTTACCCTCAAAACAACCAAGGTTACCAAAACCAAGGTTACAACCAAAACCGTACAACAACCTACAACCAACCCCCTAATGACCATATCCCTCCACCTCAACAACCTTATCATCAACCACCACAACAAGTTCAACCCCCTCCAGAGCTTTTGAACTATATCAAAACAAACGATGTGAACTTGCGAGCTATGCAAAACCAAATTAACAACATGAGGGGTGAACTTAAGAAAGAACTTGAAACGACCTTGTCTCAACAGACTAATGAGCTTAAGCAAATGATGAGCGCTTTCAGGCAAATGAAACAACCGTCAACGTCGAGTTCTCTTCCAAGTAATACGATTCATAACCCACGTGGTGATTTGAAAGCAATTACGACTAGAAGTGGTGTGTCATACGATGGACCCACGGTTCCGACTACCTCGTCTTCTTTACCTCCTAAGGTGGTCGACCGTGAGACCGAGGCGACAAAGGATAAGGAACTTCCTACTAATAACGGAAGGACCGAAAACATTTAACCTCCGGTTGTCCAAAGTGAACCAAAGTTTAAAAGATCATTGCCNTCTTTACCTCCTAAGGTGGTCGACCGTGAGACCGAGGCGACAAAGGATAAGGAACTTCCTACTAATAACGGAAGGACCGAAAACATTTAACCTCCGGTTGTCCAGATCATCAGAAGTATTAAATTTGATACAAGTAGAAGTTAGTTCACACGCATTTCATGTGAACAGTTTTAACATAATCATCTCATTCAATACAAGTCGGCTTGGTGATTGTCGTCGTGAATGATAATGCTCACAAGGAAACTTATATTTTAATATTTAAGTTACAATTATATTGATTTTAGCTACTCGTCTTTTAGATAACAAACTTATTTTCATTTTATTTTTTTTTTCATAAATTATTCTTTAAAACCGCTACTCATTAAGCGAAAAAAATTACACCATCATGATGAACATTTAATTATCTTTTTATAGATGGATACTTTGATATATTTTTGAAAAATTACTTTTTTTTTTTGTTAAAACTTGCATGATAAATCAAAGTGATTAAACACTAATTTGAATATTCGAATATCTAAACATGTAATAAAATGAATATAAGTTTTTCTATAATATTAAAAGTTTCATCATTTTTTTCTGGGTTAATTCTACTGTTAGGTAACGAACTTTTCAAAATTTCCAATGTTAGGTAATTTACTCTCAAAAATACTATGTTAGGTAACGAAACTTTAAAGTTTTTTCAATGTTAGGTAATATGACCATTTTGAAAATCAAATGAATGTATAAACTAGTGAAATGACAAAAACACCCTCATCTTCAACCTCCTTTATCTTCATTCTTATTTTCTTCAGCAACTAAATAATATGCAGACAACTGATCCACCTTATCACTCCAATAGATCAACCGATCTCCAACATAAAACAAGACATACTCCACCTTATATCTCGTGTTGGATTATCACGAATCAACCCCAACACAACAAATTAAGTCTTCCTTATAACTCCATAAACCTGATAACACATCAGTCACACCTAATCTCCTTATCCTTTCAACCCCAACACAACAATGAAACCAAACAGATAACGAATCAACCCCTAATCTCATTAACCTACTCTCATAAACCTGTTAACCCCTAATCTCATAAACCTGTGATTGTTCAGGTTGTTTGATAAACCTGTTAACCCCTAATCTCATAATCTCATCAACCTGTTAACCCCTAATCTCATAAACCTGTTAACCCCTTAATCGAAATACATGACTGAGATCATTTTTTTTCCGAATGTTTGATATTTGGAGATGGGATTTGTGATTGTTCAGGTTGTATTTGATTGTCGTGATGATGGGGTATGAAGTGAGTTTTAGGGTAGGTTGGTGAGGTCTTAGTGTTGGTGGTGGATGTGGGGATGGTGGTGGTGATGACAAATCAGATGGTGGTGGTGGTGGCGGCGCAACAGTGATGACGGTGTGGTGATGAAAGCGGTGGTGGTGGCCATGGTTGTTGATGGCGGCTGGATCTTTAGTGATCTATACACATGGGGTGATGGGCAGTTTGGGATTCTTGGGCATGGAAATGAAGTAAGCCATTGGGGTGATGGGGCAGTGTGGTGTCTGGCATACTGCTGCAGTTGTAGAAGTTATGGTTGGGAATTCAAGTTCTAGTAATTGTTCCTCAAGAAAATTATTTACATGGGGAAGATGAGGGAGAGAGTTTGAGAGGAGATAAAATACATGAAAGGTCAAATATGCCCTTCAACTTACCGGTTTAGCAGGTCACAAGTTGCAAAAATACCCAATATTACCAAACATTGAACAAACTTTAAAGTTTCGTTACCTAACATAGTATTTTTGAGAGTAAATTACCTAACATCGGAAATTTTGAAAAGTTCGTTACCTAACAGTAGAATTAACCCTTTTTTTCTTGAAAACTAGACATTCATAGATTTTTAACCATATGTAATACATTATATTTCAAATATTAGCTTTTTAACCATTCATAGCTTTTTAAAAGTTTCATCAAAGTTGGATTAAACAAATAAAATAATATGTGATTTTAATCACACGTGATCTCAATCACATGTGCTTTTTACTACATGTGTTGTTATCACATGTGATTATAGAAATTTCATAAACGGCTATAATATATGATTTGAATACAATGTGTGATATATGGTTGGAAAACCATAAATGTTTGTTTTTCATTGCAAAAAGCATGACTAGTTTTTGATTTATAGACAAATACTTATGTCAATTTTAATAAAAATAGTTCGTGTTTGAACTTTAATATTAGTGTTAAATCACATGTGATATATCATGTGAATTTCAACACCGAAAATAAATTTTAGTTAGTAAAATAATTCTCCCCTAAACTAAGTTGATTTAACTTATAATCATTTTCGGGAATTTTAATAAAAGAAATACTCCGTATTATATAGTGTACTTCTTACATAAATAAAATTTACGAAAGAATGAAGCCATCGAGAGAGACAAAGACAATATTAACTACGATGCATCTGACGGATTTTCTTATGACATTTTAACATATTGAACCTTAATATTCATTATTCCTTTATGTTGATACAACACCAAGTAGATAGTTAAAGAGCTTTTATCATTATATAATGACTAGCTTTCATCCATATTTCAATTAGACTAGTCATTATATTTTCTTTGATAATTTTAGTTACTCAAGTCAAGTTCAACAAGTGTTCAACCATAGACGGAACTTGAACAATTTTAGTGGGGGGCCGAAAGTCCGAAACTAGTGAAAGTAAAAACTAGACAAGTATATTAAAACAAAAATCAACATAGTCTTATATATTGAAGGAAATCAGCCCGTCTGATCTGAAAAAAAAAAAAAAAAAAAAAAAAAAAAAAAAAAAAAAAAAAAAAAAAAAAAAAAAAAAAAAAAAAAAAATTACAACTCGGCTCGACGGCCTTTAAGGTTTTTGAACACATCAATTATGGATTTGGAGTCAAAAGTATCAGCAATCTCCTTTTCTATGTGAACGACCAAGCTATCTGCAAGAAACTTATTTGCCATCTTGTTTCGAAGTCGATTCTTGAACATTTTCATGGCTGAAAATCCCCTTTCAGTTGTAGCGGTTGAAACTGGAAGCGTCAAGATTAGTCTAAGTAATCTGTCAAGCAAAGAATACGACTCTCGCTTCTCAATTTTCACAAGAATTTCACATAGTTCAACAATAGTTGTTGCATTGCTTAGCTTTGTGTTCTTTTGTCTTTCAATGGAAAAAAGCTCCAGCTCATATTTCAACTGTAGCCTTTCTTGTTCAGTAAAATCTGCAGGGTAGTACTTTTCAGCAAGAAGACAAAGATCATCAACATTAAACACCTTATTTGGAACTAAAGTGGCCCTAAGTTTTAACAACTCCATTGCTTGATCATTGAATCGGTTGTTCAGCTCATATAGTTGTTTATCCAATGCGCTCATAAATACTTCTACGCGATAATAATGTTCAAAAGTGACATGATTATCTTGCTGGCGAGGGCGATATCTGGTAGACTTATATGGAGCATTCATATCAGGTATTTCAATTTCATGCTTCTCACAAAACACCCTCACTTGCGCAAAGAATGAATTCCATCCATTATTTCTGAATTCACTCAAACTTTCCTTTGTTGCTGAAACTAGTTCGATTGCATTAAAAATATCTTGGGATTTCTTTTGAAGAGCTTGGCAAAGAATATCAGTCTTCCCCATAATTTCTTTCATCAAGTGCAGAATACACAAAAATTCAAATGACTTTAGATAAGAGTAAGCTGAATCAGCATCTCCTTTTTGAGCATAAGAAGAATATACATCATCCATTATGCCTTTAAGAACAACTCGAGTGGCATCGAACATCTTTAACAAGCTGCAAACTGAGAAAAAATGGGAACCCCAACGAGTATCACCAGCCCGTCTTAATGTCCCAACTTGATTTTTCCCTTTACCTTTCTTGATTTCACCAAGTTCCAATAAATGTGTAGTCTCAGATGCTTTAGCTTTTTGTAACTCATCATGACGCTTGCTAGAAGCACAAACTACATTAATAGTGGAAGTTAACCTATTGAAAAACTGATGAACCGGAATTACTTCTCTTGACGCTGCAACTAAAGCAAGTTGCAATCTGTGTGCGAAGCAATGAACATAGTACGCATATGGACAATCCTTACAAACAAGTTCTTGTAATTCATTCCATTCCCCTCTCATATTACTAGCACCATCGTAACCTTGACCACGAATTTTACTAGTATCAAACTCATATTGCAAAAGTTTTTTCCACAATGTTGTTTTAAGGGTTATTGCTGATGTATCACTAACATGCACCAAATCCAAAAATCTTTCTCTAATGACCCCATTTGTATCAACAAATCTTAAAACTATAGCCATTTGCTCCTTTTTTGATTCATCTCTTGACTCATCAACCATAACACAAAAATATGAATCTCCAACTTCACTACGATACGTTTTCTGACTTGATTTGCAATAATACCAAGTATTTCTTTTTGAACTTTTCCAGAAGTATACTTTGAATTATAAGGAGCATAATCCAACACTAGATTGGCAAGTTCATCATTATAAGAAGCTAGAAGTTTTAAAAGTTCGATAAAATTACCTCGATTACTTGAGTTAGAAGATTCATCACTCCCCCGAAAAGCACAAGCTTGGAATACTAACCACCGAACTATATCAACTGAAGCTTTTAATCGAATACGATTTTTCCTAACTAGCTCTGTACTTTGCTTCTCTAACATCAGTGTTCAACTATTATGAAATTTCATTATGTTTGACCGGCTCATTTTATCAAAAATACTAAGTAAAGGAATCATTTTAGATTTTCCTCTAGGTCTTCCACTGAAACTATCGTAAGTTAATATGAAAGCGAAGGATGAACCTTTCTAGGAACCCTATATAGGAGATATCCTGAAAGACGCTTGTTGACATTTTGGAATTCTAAAGATGAATTACGTACGTAAATATGATATGGATCTCAAGCAAACAGATATATAAGAAATAGTCTTGCGATCGAGATCATATGAAGATGAATAGACCGAGAAACAAATGCAGACGGAGGAGGCCATCTTGAGTTATGCCTAGAAAACGATTGAATACAGTTGGTGGAAGGCTAGAGAAGCAACATAGTGTTGCAGATGACACCTTGTTATTAACTTGTTTATTCTAGGTGTCTGGTTTACACGATGCCATTTCAAAGCATTAATATCACGAGGAGCCCAAGGCTGTAATTTACTCTAGAAAATGTTGATGGAGTAATTTTTGTGAGTCAATAATGACACAATACCAATGGCGTGCTATTGGTATTTTTTGGACTCCAACAAAATGTCATAGTGCATCACCTTTGGTGTCATTGCATAGCCATTCGTCCCGCCAACAGGTTTGAGTGATGTATTTTTGGTGATGTATTATGAGACTCACATGCACAAAAATAACAGTTATTGGGTGCTATTGCTAGGGAGGATGTTATGGGAAAGATGTTGAGGTTGGCACACCAATAAGGCAATAACAATATTGGTCGTCTCCTTCATCTAGCTTTCTGATGGTCAACATACTCACCACTGCCACCTCACTATTCACTTCTTTCACCAAACTAACAATCAAACCAACCACATAAACATACTCTACTTAAATATAAACATGTAAACGTACCTCACGATATACTCTCACAAAAACAAAAACAAAAAAGGGTTTTATAGTCTGCACAACCAAACAGGTGTCAAAACTGGAGGAGTATGCGCAGTGCGAGGTGGTTGTAATGGTGGTGATGCGTGGGGTCGAACCACATCACCCAACCACGTGTGTAGGGAGCAACCATTACATGCATGGTGTAATCGGCAATTGAAGATGTATGCCGATGCATACATTCTAAAGCTATGACATCTCGCTTGGTTCAAAGTGGTTGATTACCCACTACGGGGTAATCAATCCCTTTGCACTCCCTTACCAAGCATAAACAAATAAGTAAGGTGGGTCCGTTTGAATACCTTTCCCATTCCCCACCCCCCCTTAACCCCTCACCAAGCACCCCTCAGTTTTAAGTATAAGTTTAATCGCAATACGCTTATATGACTTTCGCAGTATGCTATTTGTAAGTTATCACCATAAAAAGGTTGCTATTTTGATATTGACGTATGCACAGTATCATGCGCATCAAATCTAACCCAAAATTTAATTAGTCAAATTCATAAGAACGGACGAAGCAGTTTTTGAGTTAAAAAGCGAATGTATTTACCCCATGACATTATTAAGGATTTCATCGTATTATATAGCATAAATTCTAACAAAAAAACAAAGAGAGTGCATTAACAATATCAATAACCAACAAATGAGATACTGTATTTGATCCCATAAATTTGCACAATGTAGCCTTTTTGCCGCCTAAGACCACCTCTTTTGACACTTGTCTTTGGACTATTGCTTGTCCATCGTTTTCGACCCATCCTTATAAACCCATTAATCCATAATCTTTTTCTCAAATCACAACTATCGATTTTCACAAATAATGTTGAGTAAAATATCACTATACGAACACGACTGTCTTAGAAGGTACTCGTTACGCTCAAGAAACACGAGGAAAACCGCCAAACCGGTCTAGTTCCGAGGTTCATGGTAAGTGCAAAGAAACATGTAATAATTTAGAGATACATGCACTTGTTACCTTATTTGTTTGGCAATATGTGTTCGTGTAGAGGTGTAAAAGTATCGTACGTTGCTTGCAGGTACAAGTTTAATGTCGTGCGGATAGCTTTGGGAGACTGAAAAAGTTGAATGTTTTGCCTGGCTCCCTGGATGCCATTTAAGAAATGAATGTCAAGATATTGATCGCTCTTTTTACATGGCACCTGAGGAGTCAGGCAAACATACCAATTTGACATTTATTTCACTCATATACTTAAGATACAGGTGATGTGTCCTTTCCTTTTGTTTTATTTTTTGAATCATTTGGTTACATCTAACACAATATATAAGAAGCGCTTCATTACAAAACATATGCCACCCGGCCCACCCTTACTCCCTTAGGCTTAGATAAGGTCCAATGTGCATCTTTTGAAGATTGTTTTACATTTGTCTAGTTCATATAAGACAATCTTTTGTAGCATCACATCTTACCCCATGTGAGTGCTATAGTGATTAGTGACCATGCCAGATGGTACCGCATGTGCATTTTATAAGTTCACGAAACATAAAATTTCAAGAGTTTATAGGTTAATATCAGTATATCACATACTTTTTAACTCCCACAATATTTTTCAATAGAGTGAATGACTAATTTTGACAATGACTTGAACATCTTTTAAGTCTTTAAAATTCTCCGCGCACCAAATTCATATTAAATAACAGAAAGTGCAGAAAAAGTTATACAAAGACTTTTTTGCATTAGACAATTTAAAGAATAGTTTTTCATGACGAAAGCTTTACATACGGGTTGATGCATTCTGGATGCCCAGCTGGAACTTGATTATCTTTGTTATATTATAATTAACTATATACTATAATTTTAATGTTTTACTTTCACTTTATTACCTATATATACTAATCGGCGTGAGGCATTCCTAAATAATAAACAAATGATTATAATACAATATCAGTAATAAAATATTGTTTTTGCTTTGGGCTCATAGTTTGGCCTGTTTTCTCAATCATATGCGGCCCAATTAAGTTATGACTATAATGCAAAATTTTTAGGCGCTTCACAAAGTTGTACCAAAATGCAAAATGAACAGTTTTTCGCACAGCAAATCGGCTTCAAACGATTGTACATCACTGTTGGTTACATACAATAATCAGAACCAATTTTACAAAATTATTTTAAAATAAATATATATTTCCGGCAGTGGCGAAATCGTCGGCGTCCTCAGTAACCGGCCAAAGCAAACCTGATGAAAAAAAAAACGAAACCTTAATAAATGATTAGAAATACAATAGATCCACACGGTAGTTGACCAAATCAACTGTGACCGCGACAAAAAAAAAAGGAAAAAAAAATCCACAAGAGGTTAGGGTTTTTAAACCATTTTTAATGAAAAAGGGTTTGGGGAGGCGCGTGAGCGCATTTACCGTCGGTGATGAAGGTGGGAAGGTTGCGGTGGAGGCGGTGGTGGTGACAGAAGATGGTGGCGGCGCGTTAGAGTGCTACGATGGGAGCTACAAGTTCACAAGCTCCAGAAATGATAAGAGGGAGCCGATCTATCGAATCGACTTAGAAAAGGGGTCGCCGGAAAATTTCCGGTGACGGCGGCGCCGGAAACTGCTGGTGTTTCCGGAATTTATGAAGAACCCGGCGAGTAGAGCGAGAGCGAGAAAGAGTGTGGGTGCGTGTGTGTTTTTAATATAAAATGAAATAAAAAAAATGGTTTTTATATAAAATTCTGCGGGTGTGAAATGTAAATTGAAATGTGAGGGTGGGAATTGAAACTTAGAGGCGGAGGGGGTGTAAGTGTCAATCTTGGCTAAACTTTTCACAAAATCACTCCGCGGCTCATTTGATGTACCAAACGGACTCGAAAAATTACGAAACTTGAGTCACTGTTCATGAAATAATTTTTCCAATGAAAACGAGTATAAATATGTATAAATTTCAAGAATTCAATATATTTCAATATATTTGACAAACATTCAATATATTTACCTACACAATATCGTATCACATAAATACAAATAAACGTACAGCTAAAGAAGATAATTGCCACAAACAATCGCCCCGCAGCAACGCGCGGGCAATTATGCTTGTTGTAAGCATGTAGTGTAAGAACCAAACTTGCATTAACTAAAACACAACAGCGGAGCTATAAAAGCCCATTGGGCCCAGGCTTAACAATCTTAAATAAGAGGCTTTGCTTCCTCACAACTTATAATGACCATCAAAACAATTCGTTTAGCTTCGGCTAAGTTCAAAGAAAATCAAAACACGATAAGTGGAAACAAAGAGCAAGAGAAAACATACAATTTTTTCATGATTTAATAGTTTTAAACGTTTCATAATTTTTTAGGAGGCAAACTGAACGAGCAGGCTTCATTTCATTTTTTATTTTTAGAACGACAAATTTTAACAAGCTACACCACCTATCTCACAAATTTTATCTTACATGTTTCTAACGAGACTTGAACCCACAACCACTTGGTTGATGGGCCTCTCACATACCGCTAGGCTAAGAGGCATTTGGTTAACGAGCAGGCTTCATATTCATATAATATCAAACATTGGTTTGTATATGATGTTTAAGATATAATATGAACTAACACTCTTAAACTACAAATTACAAACACTAAGGGTGTGTTTGGTAGGGAGAGTTGAAGATAGAGAAAAGGAAATGGACACATATCCCATGTTTGGTAAGCAAGAGAAATAAACAAGGTGGAGAAATCAAAACTCTCGGGAAATCAGTTTGTGCTTGTTGGACCCTACTCTCATTTCCATTCTATTTGTAGTGGAAATGATGTACTAAACCATTTCTCCACCCATTTATGTTAAAAAAAACTAATAAAAAATTAATCAAATGTGACATAAAACATGAAAGCACGTGATATAAAAAATGATTTAAAAAATAAATTGTTTATAAAATAAAATTTTTTAAATAATTTTTATATAACATAAATTTAAAAAAATAAATTTTTTTAATGTTAAAAAATAAATTTTAAAAAAATATAATTTAATTTTTTTTAAATATATATTTTTTAGAATTGTTGTTTAGAAAATATAATTTTGTTTAAATAATTTTTATAAAAAATAAATTTAAAATTTTTTTAAAAAAAAAAACAAGTTTTTTAAAAAATAATTAAAAAAAAATAATTTAAAAAAATATTTTTTTTAAATATATATTTTTTAGAATTGTTATTTAGAAGAAATTATTTTTTTTTAATCAATAAATAATTTTTTTTTTTCATTTCTCGGGTCAAAGTCTCTGTTGTTACCAAACATTAGAATTGAACAAATATCTCTACTGATTTCTATTCTCTCAATTCCTATTCTCTACTTCATTTCTATTTCTCTGAAATTCTCCCTACCAAACACACCCTAAGAGTTTCTCCAGTGGTATAGACTTTATGGAGTTTATACCTTTGACACATCATTTTTCTGTAAACCTTACTTCCTATAAACTTACACATTTAACTAGGGATGAGCATGGTTCTGGAACTGGTTGGAACCGGAACCGGAACCGGTGGATCCGGGAACCGATTTTTCTGAAAATTGGGAACCGAGAACCGAACCGAATATAGTTTTTGGTTCCGGTTCCAGTTCCGGTTCTGGTTCCGGTTCTTTTGGATCTACCCGTATAGGAACCGCTTTTCTATTAAGCTAATAAAAAACACGAAAAATTAAACTTTTTAAGAACTTTCAACCATTTATATTTAAGCAAATAACAATTAAAAGCTAAACCATAAACTCGAATACTCAATCATTCTATAGTTACTTTCACTTGTTCATATTTTTAACAAAACAATAATGCATAACAATCCGGAAAACAAAATAAAATAACTTAAAACTTTGTCTATCAAAATAATTAATACCGTTTAGAGTTCCACAGTTTGTTTCTCTTTGTCTCTTCTGGTTAGTTTCTCTAATTGTTCTTCCATAACCTTGACAATCTCATCCTCTTTAATAAGATCTTCAACATCATCCCAATTAGGGTTTAGAGTGTTTGGCTTGATGGCTAGTAGTTTGTTTTATTTTATTTTATTTTATTATTATTTTTTTTAATGATACGTAGGATTTGATTAATATTCTGATAAGAAGTAAAAAAATTGAATATTTTTATAATTATTGGATATTTGGTTCCGGAACCGAGAACCGGTGGAACCGATCCGAACCAACCCAAGAACCGAAAAATCTCAAAATCAAGAACTGGAACTGGAACCATTGGTTCTGGTTCCGGTTCGGTTCTTCATGGTTCCGGTCCGGTTCTCGATCCGGTTCCGGTTCTTTGGTTCTTTTGCTCATCCCTACATTTAACCATATAAAATATCAATGTTCTTACACGCAACCAGGGGCGTCTCGTAGATTTTGAAGGCCCTATGTCATAATTACAAATTAGGCCCTTTGAGAACGTTAAATCTACAAGTTATTTGATTTTTTTTCTCATCTTATCCAGCAATTTATATGTGTGGTATTTGACTTTAAGACCAATTTCAATCGTACATTAGACATGTTTTTGAAAAGTAATACTGTATAAAAATCAAGGAAATGAAGGCAAATAATATTGCAGCCAAATTAAAATATGGAAAAAGAAGGCAAATGAAGTCACCCTTTGATGACGTATAGTCTGCACTCGGGTCACGAACCCGACTACTGGACGTCACTAACACTTAAGCCCACCACGCGTAGGCTATCATGGTAACGATTTGGGCTTACGAGGGCCCAAACCCGAATCTATTATTGGTTTTGATATGCGATCTCTTATTTATGGGATAAGGATCAATGAACCAGATAATTATGGAATACGCCGAAGAGTAAGGAACACGAAACCAACAAGGATTTCGTGTGTGTATATAAAGGGCATCTCGGCTCTCATTAAAGGTATCATCTAATAACCCTAACTCTTCACTAAAACCCTAAAACCGATTACTTACTCTCACGCCGGAGGATAATCGTGGGAAACAATCCCACGATAAGCCNGAAGAGTAAGGAACACGAAACCAACAAGGATTTCGTGTGTGTATATAAAGGGCATCTCGGCTCTCATTAAAGGTATCATCTAATAACCCTAACTCTTCACTAAAACCCTAAAACCGATTACTTACTCTCACGCCGGAGGATAATCGTGGGAAACAATCCCACGATAAGCCTAACGGTGTTTTCTTTGTTCTCTTAGTGCGCAGGTCTCAAGCATTAAGATCCAATTGATACTGGAACAAGAGTCTAAACAAGGAATGCCCAAATTTTGTATCAACAAGTGGCGCCATCCGTGGGATCCTACACTAAGAATTCTACTAAAAACTAGAATGACAAAGCACGGAAACTTAAGCCAACGGACTCCGCAGGCGAAGAAGACGTATAGCGACCTACAGGGGAAGAAGCAGCAAAGTGATCCGGCCCCTAAGCAGGCCCCTGGAACAACTAGTGCGCCCGAACACCAAGGATCACGCTCAGATCTGATCTTTCCGACAATAAGACCTTTCACAGGGACTACCCAGGCCACTACGACAACCACTAGCGCGGGAGATCTACAGCGCACCCTTTTTACCACCCCCACCAAACGGTGCCAGAAACAGACCTCACTGAGCCGCCACGTGCGCCTGCTCGAAACGAGGGTCCTGATTTGGAAACAGACATCCTTGCGCTAGAAGGAGTCGCGCCTGAATTAGCGCCAAGTGATTTCGTGTCTCAAAACT
>LBNU01036482.1:0-14871 GCA_014162995.1 Artemisia annua | reverse complement strand
AATCATCTTAGAAGTGACTGGATTCCAAAGAGACCAGGTTACATTTTGTAGATGGTCGGAGAGAATAACCCAACCATGATAATATCCTCGAATACATCTCCCAAGCAACTCAGGGATTTGACATTGATATTTAGTGAGCGGCTCATGCAAGGTGTAGAAGTATTGGTCTCTAGAATTATCTTCATCGGCTCCTAAGTTCTGAGCAACAAACCACGGATGTTTTGCAGATAACGGAGGCAATTGATGACATACTGAAACACCATGTAAACTCTGCTTCTGCTCCATCTAAAATATTCATGACAATATTTTCTGTGTTAAATTTTTATCTCATTTACATGGTTGTAACACATGACCCGCTTTTTCGACTTTAAACGAAACCATCCCAAAGGACTAATTGCTTTTAAAAAACAAAAAAAGATATGCAATCTTAAACACCCTATAAAATTGAAGCTAATACTATTTTGACCAGTTACTATCTAATCTAATGTCACTATCAAGTTCCGTACTTTTAATATTTTCTCTTTTTCTATTACTTTTACCTCACTTTGACTTTTTATTATTATTATTATTATTATTACTTAATTTCTTCATGCTCAATTAACTTATTTCACCCGATAACAGCGACGCATGCCAATATATTTTGACTTGAGAATGTTAAAAAAGACGTGACGAAGTGACGCTAAGATGTCGAAATAGCTTGAGCCATGACATCCTTTGCTATAACTATCAGCTACCTACATCACTTTCATTATATACTTTGATTCGGAGAGCGAATAGTGATCCTCCATATATGGAGGACTTTGAACAATGCTGTAAAATTTTCTTCAAATATCATAGGTGTACAATCGTAACATGCAAAATCTGGATTTCTTATATAAATCAATAAAGTTAGAAAAAACCTATAATATTTGACCTACATATATAATCAATCGAAACGTAGGATTGGAAGTTTTACCAGAATCACGATCGTCACTCAAAATCTTCTATCTGTATTCTTCTGTGTTTGTTAGAGTCGATGCTTAGCAACGTAGGGTCTCATTAGACAATAATAAGTCAGGACATACATATATACGTTCATAATTAATGTGTATATTTACTACATTCAACCCTCAACTCTCAAATTAACATGATTGACCCCTTAGCTCGACCCAATAAAATAAAGGAATTATTGGGTTTTGCTAACAACCATCCTATGTGTTGTACTTAAGCATTCCTTAATTAATAAATCAACGATCAATAAACACCAAACATACAATGTTTAACATCATATTTCATGTTTAGAGCAAGGGGTGTGGTCATTTTCTCACTTGTGCCATTTGCATGACATTCCTACGTGAGAGCCACAAATGGAATGTCATTTGCATGTTATCATACCACACCCTCTTGTGCCATTTGAAATGTGAGTGAACTCACATTGCGCCAATTCAACTTTTCGTTTTTTTAATTAGAGGTTTTTTTTGTTAGGTTTGTGTTTTTTTAATTAAGTTATGTGTATGATTCTGGAATACATTAGTTCATTTAATGCTAATTTATTAATTAAAAAACGATTAACCACAACCCGTAGGGTTGTTGTTAGCAAAACCCTCTTACTTTAATACTTAAAAAATCTTGTATATCTTTTTACTATTTATATAATTCTCGAGAACACACGGTTTTTACGTAAACTTTCCAATTATCTATTAATATCGATTGATATATCGTATTTTTCTTTTGTTGAACGAAGTTTTTGAATTTGTTTAACTCGCATCGTCTTAAGGTTGATTTTGTTGTTTACATTTACACATTGATATCATGTTATAGACAATTGAGTATTTAATAGCATGTAATGACCCTTAACAAAGTAAAACAATAAAGTTTTAAAAAAAAATCCTTTTCAGGCTTTCTAAGAACCCTGCAGTAAAATACAATGGTCCAAATCCCTGACCCACCAAAAATGGGCCATTTTGGGTAACTTTTAATTTGCTACCTTGTGGGTTGAAATCTATGTACGACTAATAGTTCACATTTTAGTTTTTTAGCAAAGTACAGAACATGTTGGGTTGAAATGGGTGGTGACTTGGTCTAAGTATGGGTCATTGGGTAACTTTTGCTACCTTGTGGTTCATGAGTGGGTTGAAATGGATTTTGACGTCCACATGTCGCAGTCGCTGCTGTGTAACCAACATGTCCAACTAACCCATCATAGAACAACCAAACCCAATCCCGTCGGAGCGGGCTATGGGTTCGACAGACCCATTATGTCTAACTATTAAATATAGAATACTATTTGTCAGTTTTGGCCAAGTTTTTGGGGCATATAGCCTTTCATTTGTATGCAGTTTTACAGAATTTTTCTTTTTACAGGATTTTGATTATTAATTATACACTTATGGTGAACAATTTCATTGTTACAAATATCCATTATTAATTTTAAAGTAAGCACATAATTCAACTGACATACAAAGTAAGCTCAATATATCATCGAACATGATGTATTTATTGGCAAACTTGTGCCCACAATGTTGCGATATGGTTAAGCTGAAATGTGCATGTGTCTCAGCCCATTTAATTGCTGAGATCTTGTGACCTTTACTTGAAGAAACAATGTGTTTGTCTTAAAGTATGTATTATGGATATCATTTGGGGACATTCAAAAGTCTATTGATTTCGAAGTGGTTTCAGTTGAGTTGAGTGATAGTATTTTGAACAGTCGTTTCCAACCCAAACGAATAAAAAAAACAAGCTAGCATAGGTAGTTAACCCATCATCACAAGCACAGTGAATCCATTGTCACTACATTTATCCACTATGAGATAACTGCCATTAAAGCAACATATCGATGATCATCAATTCATCATCGTGATTCAAACATGGAAATTTGTCAACAGCCAAAGAGCAACCCTCAATGACAATGTCGCAAGCAATAGACAACTGACCATTGACAGAATTGTCGGTTTTAAGTTCTGAAAAATGTTTAAGTAAAACTGATTTTCAAATTGTCATCTCATGAATCTCTTTCTTTGTTGAGAACAATCCGCGTTAATGATACAGAGACAACATAACAGGAAAGGTAGATATGTTTAAAATCTTTTCTTACTATTTGAATTAATCATATGTATCGGATATAAAACCATATTAGTACACACAATACTCAAGCTACTTCAGAGCCATAAAAAGTGCAATGCATAATTATAGGTGGCAAGTTAAGACCAATTAGTTAAACATGGTCAAGTTAGGTTAATATCGAAGATGAGTCTAATTGATAATTCCGTATGACAATTATCTAACGGGTGTAGTGGGTCAAAATAAATTTAACTTAAAATAACCTTTTTCATTTGTGAATCACAATTTTTAAAAAATTGGTGAAAACGGCCAGGTCAACCCGACCAAAGACCTGTTTGAGCCGGACCTCTCAAAAGACCAGTTTAGACCCAAAACCCATTTAGACCCGTGACCCGACCCACCTATATTGCCACCTCTAGATTAAATCATCGAGTGTCGTGCATTTTTCTATACTTAGGTATAACCCTAATAGCTAACATGGGCCGTGGGCCTATTATGGGATATATGGACATCCANACATTCACGGATAGATTCTGAATCTCCATCTTCTAAAACCAAAGGGGGGAAATAAATCATCTTAGAAGTGACTGGATTCCAAAGAGACCAGGTTACATTTTGTAGATGGTCGGAGAGAATAACCCAACCATGATAATATCCTCGAATACATCTCCCAAGCAACTCAGGGATTTGACATTGATATTTAGTGAGCGGCTCATGCAAGGTGTAGAAGTATTGGTCTCTAGAATTATCTTCATCGGCTCCTAAGTTCTGAGCAACAAACCACGGATGTTTTGCAGATAACGGAGGCAATTGATGACATACTGAAACACCATGTAAACTCTGCTTCTGCTCCATCTAAAATATTCATGACAATATTTTCTGTGTTAAATTTTTATCTCATTTACATGGTTGTAACACATGACCCGCTTTTTCGACTTTAAACGAAACCATCCCAAAGGACTAATTGCTTTTAAAAAACAAAAAAAGATATGCAATCTTAAACACCCTATAAAATTGAAGCTAATACTATTTTGACCAGTTACTATCTAATCTAATGTCACTATCAAGTTCCGTACTTTTAATATTTTCTCTTTTTCTATTACTTTTACCTCACTTTGACTTTTTATTATTATTATTATTATTATTACTTAATTTCTTCATGCTCAATTAACTTATTTCACCCGATAACAGCGACGCATGCCAATATATTTTGACTTGAGAATGTTAAAAAAGACGTGACGAAGTGACGCTAAGATGTCGAAATAGCTTGAGCCATGACATCCTTTGCTATAACTATCAGCTACCTATATCACTTTCATTATATACTTTGATTCGGAGAGTGAATAGTGATCCTCCATATATGGAGGACTTTGAACAATGCTGTAAAATTTTCTTCAAATATCATAGGTGTACAATCGTAACATGCAAAATCTGGATTTCTTATATAAATCAATAAAGTTAGAAAAAACCTATAATATTTGACCTACATATATAATCAATCGAAACGTAGGATTGGAAGTTTTACCAGAATCACGATCGTCACTCAAAATCTTCTATCTGTATTCTTCTGTGTTTGTTAGAGTCGATGCTTAGCAACGTAGGGTCTCATTAGACAATAATAAGTCAGGACATACATATATACGTTCATAATTAATGTGTATATTTACTACATTCAACCCTCAACTCTCAAATTAACATGATTGACCCCTTAGCTCGACCCAATAAAATAAAGGAATTATTGGGTTTTGCTAACAACCATCCTATGTGTTGTACTTAAGCATTCCTTAATTAATAAATCAACGATCAATAAACACCAAACATACAATGTTTAACATCATATTTCATGTTTAGAGCAAGGGGTGTGGTCATTTTCTCACTTGTGCCATTTGCATGACATTCCTACGTGAGAGCCACAAATGGAATGTCATTTGCATGTTATCATACCACACCCTCTTGTGCCATTTGAAATGTGAGTGAACTCACATTGCGCCAATTCAACTTTTCGTTTTTTTAATTAGAGGTTTTTTTTGTTAGGTTTGTGTTTTTTTAATTAAGTTATGTGTATGATTCTGGAATACATTAGTTCATTTAATGCTAATTTATTAATTAAAAAACGATTAACCACAACCCGTAGGGTTGTTGTTAGCAAAACCCTCTTACTTTAATACTTAAAAAATCTTGTATATCTTTTTACTATTTATATAATTCTCGAGAACACACGGTTTTTACGTAAACTTTCCAATTATCTATTAATATCGATTGATATATCGTATTTTTCTTTTGTTGAACGAAGTTTTTGAATTTGTTTAACTCGCATCGTCTTAAGGTTGATTTTGTTGTTTACATTTACACATTGATATCATGTTATAGACAATTGAGTATTTAATAGCATGTAATGACCCTTAACAAAGTAAAACAATAAAGTTTTAAAAAAAAATCCTTTTCAGGCTTTCTAAGAACCCTGCAGTAAAATACAATGGTCCAAATCCCTGACCCACCAAAAATGGGCCATTTTGGGTAACTTTTAATTTGCTACCTTGTGGGTTGAAATCTATGTACGACTAATAGTTCACATTTTAGTTTTTTAGCAAAGTACAGAACATGTTGGGTTGAAATGGGTGGTGACTTGGTCTAAGTATGGGTCATTGGGTAACTTTTGCTACCTTGTGGTTCATGAGTGGGTTGAAATGGATTTTGACGTCCACATGTCGCAGTCGCTGCTGTGTAACCAACATGTCCAACTAACCCATCATAGAACAACCAAACCCAATCCCGTCGGAGCGGGCTATGGGTTCGACAGACCCATTATGTCTAACTATTAAATATAGAATACTATTTGTCAGTTTTGGCCAAGTTTTTGGGGCATATAGCCTTTCATTTGTATGCAGTTTTACAGAATTTTTCTTTTTACAGGATTTTGATTATTAATTATACACTTATGGTGAACAATTTCATTGTTACAAATATTCATTATTAATTTTAAAGTAAGCACATAATTCAACTGACATAGAAAGTAAGCTCAATATATCATCGAACATGATGTATTTATTGGCAAACTTGTGCCCACAATGTTGCGATATGGTTAAGCTGAAATGTGCATGTGTCTCAGCCCATTTAATTGCTGAGATCTTGTGACCTTTACTTGAAGAAACAATGTGTTTGTCTTAAAGTATGTATTATGGATATCATTTGGGGACATTCAAAAGTCTATTGATTTCGAAGTGGTTTCAGTTGAGTTGAGTGATAGTATTTTGAACAGTCGTTTCCAACCCAAACGAATAAAAAAAACAAGCTAGCATAGGTAGTTAACCCATCATCACAAGCACAGTGAATCCATTGTCACTACATTTATCCACTATGAGATAACTGCCATTAAAGCAACATATCGATGATCATCAATTCATCATCGTGATTCAAACATGGAAATTTGTCAACAGCCAAAGAGCAACCCTCAATGACAATGTCGCAAGCAATAGACAACTGACCATTGACAGAATTGTCGGTTTTAAGTTCTGAAAAATGTTTAAGTAAAACTGATTTTCAAATTGTCATCTCATGAATCTCTTTCTTTGTTGAGAACAATCCGCGTTAATGATACAGAGACAACATAACAGGAAAGGTAGATATGTTTAAAATCTTTTCTTACTATTTGAATTAATCATATGTATCGGATATAAAACCATATTAGTACACACAATACTCAAGCTACTTCAGAGCCATAAAAAGTGCAATGCATAATTATAGGTGGCAAGTTAAGACCAATTAGTTAAACATGGTCAAGTTAGGTTAATATCGAAGATGAGTCTAATTGATAATTCCGTATGACAATTATCTAACGGGTGTAGTGGGTCAAAATAAATTTAACTTAAAATAACCTTTTTCATTTGTGAATCACAATTTTTAAAAAATTGGTGAAAACGGCCAGGTCAACCCGACCAAAGACCTGTTTGAGCCGGACCTCTCAAAAGACCAGTTTAGACCCAAAACCCATTTAGACCCATGACCAGACCCACCTATATTGCCACCTTTTGATTAAATCATCGAGTGTCGTGCATTTTTCTATACTTAGGTATAAGCTTAATTAACTTGCTTTTGTAAGGGTGTGACATAGTGCTTTCATATGGACTAGAATGTTAGTTTCGACGCTTTCTTCCGTTTAACACAGGTTTATTGAATCCGTGGTGAAGCATCTTTTTAGATATGCTGTATATACTACAGTATCAACTTCAATGTAATTACTGTGAAGTATAATACTAGATGGTAATATGGTCATTTTTTCACATCGAACCAGAATACCCAAGAACCATAGTTGCTGCACCATTCTGGATATAAACGAATAACTTAAGAGTAGTTGTAGAAGTCATATTTTACAAAGCTCAAGTAACCACAAATAGTTGAGAGAAGTTACTTGTAACTTGCACCCAAAGGACATCAATCTCCAATAGCACTTTCCAACCAACTAAAACACATAACACCAAACAACAACCTGCTCTGACCAACCCTTTCAATGACTTTAACATAATACCAACATAAAGGAACCAGATAGCGCGATTTACCAAAAAGACATGTTGCAAATATTTACGAAAGTAATAGATGATATGTAACATGGGATTTCATATATGAGCTTTTCTAAAGTAAGTACACAGCCCAAATTCCCAAAACCTGAACACAAGTCAAACAGAATGAAAAAACTTAAAAAAGAGGTAACAGGTCCAACATGCCCCACAATCTTATAAAACATAACATCAATACCAATAGTCACGACCAAGTAGGTTCAATCCACGCATGAGGGAACAAATGATATGTGGTTCCAAACAAATCCTTCAATGGTTGTTGGATGNAATATCGAAGATGAGTCTAATTGATAATTCCGTATGACAATTATCTAACGGGTGTAGTGGGTCAAAATAAATTTAACTTAAAATAACCTTTTTCATTTGTGAATCACAATTTTTAAAAAATTGGTGAAAACGGCCAGGTCAACCCGACCAAAGACCTGTTTGAGCCGGACCTCTCAAAAGACCAGTTTAGACCCAAAACCCATTTAGACCCATGACCAGACCCACCTATATTGCCACCTTTTGATTAAATCATCGAGTGTCGTGCATTTTTCTATACTTAGGTATAAGCTTAATTAACTTGCTTTTGTAAGGGTGTGACATAGTGCTTTCATATGGACTAGAATGTTAGTTTCGACGCTTTCTTCCGTTTAACACAGGTTTATTGAATCCGTGGTGAAGCATCTTTTTAGATATGCTGTATATACTACAGTATCAACTTCAATGTAATTACTGTGAAGTATAATACTAGATGGTAATATGGTCATTTTTTCACATCGAACCAGAATACCCAAGAACCATAGTTGCTGCACCATTCTGGATATAAACGAATAACTTAAGAGTAGTTGTAGAAGTCATATTTTACAAAGCTCAAGTAACCACAAATAGTTGAGAGAAGTTACTTGTAACTTGCACCCAAAGGACATCAATCTCCAATAGCACTTTCCAACCAACTAAAACACATAACACCAAACAACAACCTGCTCTGACCAACCCTTTCAATGACTTTAACATAATACCAACATAAAGGAACCAGATAGCGCGATTTACCAAAAAGACATGTTGCAAATATTTACGAAAGTAATAGATGATATGTAACATGGGATTTCATATATGAGCTTTTCTAAAGTAAGTACACAGCCCAAATTCCCAAAACCTGAACACAAGTCAAACAGAATGAAAAAACTTAAAAAAGAGGTAACAGGTCCAACATGCCCCACAATCTTATAAAACATAACATCAATACCAATAGTCACGACCAAGTAGGTTCAATCCACGCATGAGGGAACAAATGATATGTGGTTCCAAACAAATCCTTCAATGGTTGTTGGATGTTTTCGCCATTGAATGTTTGAAAGGTGCATGTTTCGAGTGAATAGAACACTATTTTCTGGTTCTTGGAATGAAGTATTGGAAAGTAGATCTTGTTCTCCATTTCTCGTGTTTTGGCTTCAATGCATAGACATGTCGTACCACATATATAAATCATACGATTTCCTAAACTATGTATTTTCTCCCATTCTTCTTTAGAAAAATCCCACATCGATACTTCAACACTTTCTCCAAACTTACCCACAATGACTTTTAGAAGATTTTGGTCGCATTTCATTAAATAATATCGTGTTGGAGATGTGCAACAACCTATTGGGACCGTAGCTTCAACAAACGCCGAGGAGTAATCTTCTTCACCCAATTCCTTAAAACCAATAAGTTTACCATCGCCATCCAAGGCATAGAGATCTTGTCCAAAAAATGTAGGAAAACGCATAGAATTTGGCTCAGTGCCAACAACAATTGGTTGCCAGGATGATTCCCGAGCGACATAGTGGATCAAAACAAGGCACTGATCAGTTATTGGAAATCCAACAACCATACAATCTGGGGATGTAGGTGGTGCTGAGAAACACGCAGTATAAAAACCATAACTTGCTTCTGGAAGCTTGCGGAGATTAGTGGTGAAGGGATTAAAGAATACTAAACACTCAAGGTCGTCATAGCTGAAAAACAACAACCAGCCAAACCTGGAACAACAAATTTCTTGATGAGCAAGCGATTCATGTGAACTTTTCATAAAGTAGTTCTCACCCAACATCGGATCAGTGAAAGTGATAATGCCTTGATTTCTGTCTACCACCATTAACCATGGTGAAACTAATGAATAAGTCTGCAATCTCATTGATGAAGTTTTGTTGCTCCATTCTATCAAAGGTGCTGCTACATGACAAAGTTTGCACGTAGCACGGAAGTTCAGGTATTCCACACATACACAACGCTCCATAATCATCTCCAGAATATCAAACGGAAGATTGAGAAGGTTTGATTCATTAAGTCCAACCTCGTAATCTGCAACTGATCTTACAACTATCTCGTTCTCTTCTTGTTTAGAATCAAGAGTACACTTAGTTCCTCCATGATCATCTTCCAACCTGCACAACATATCGTTTTAAGAAAATCATGCTCTTGTTTCAAAACTACAAACATATACTATCCTACATACTTAAAAAGCTTCTTCTAGATTTCGAAATACAAATATCATCTGTATATACTGTCATGTGTATGTTTGTGCATCAAAATCTGCCTGTGTGTTTCATTTGGTTAGATAGGCTTCGGCACACTTAATTCAGAACCCATATATACTTATAAAACAACTTTTTGTCAAAAAAAAGCAAGTTGGTTTTCTGCAACCAAAGTAGTACTTATGATGATAAGAAGCATTTAATCACAGTGGACCACCATGGTGGAGTCTTAAATTAGACGTAAATTTAAAGAATATCAAAGTTGAATTGTCTACTGACTACTGAGGTAACTATATTTCAAACTTGTATCAGAAACAAGGGTATAATAGTCGTTCTAAGAGGTCCTACTCTCGAAGCAATAAATAAACATAATTAAAAAAGAATACCTGCATTCCCATAAGGACACGTTGCTTGTTGGCAGCACTAGTGAAGGCATATAAGATAGGGAGATGGTATTTTCTTTGACATGGTATGAATACAAAATGTTTGTCATTCCGTCACAAATGTATATATAACCCCCGAGCTCCGAGGCAATCCCAGGTCTGTAATATGCCAAGTTATCACGACCAAGATCCACAAAAAATATAGCGTCTTTAAGGTCTACCAATTCTTTCCACAATTTCATACTCATTACTATATCGTCCAAGTCTTCCTCTTCCCATCTCTTATAACTCATGTCTAAGCCTTTAAATCTCTCCATATCTTCTGACTTTACACTAGTCATATCCAATTTAAAAAGGTGAACTGCTTCAAGTGTTTTCTCACGAAAACCTACCATAATGCAAAATAATTCAGTACAATACCCTTTCAGAAAATAGGTCACGTCATCACAATGCACCGAGGATGGAGTAGGATATGACCCCAAGAGTGATAACTTTATTAAAACTTCTTTGTCTTTAACCAAGATGTCAAGTTGTATGATAAAACAAGCAAAAGGACATTTGCCATTCAATGCATACATTTTACCATTGCAACAGGTTAGCTTATGTACAAAATCACCATCTTCGGCGGATATTCTCTTGAGTTGGCTAGCGTATGACATCTCGATCCATTTTAAGTTCTTTCTTTTACCCTCTAGACGAAAAAAAACAAAGGCAGGTTTGTTGGTGCGAGTTAACAGGAGAATTGAACTTGGATCATCAGGAGGGGCTGACAAACAACATTCTCGGATAGATTCTGAATCTCCATCTTTTAAATTCAAAGGGGGGAAATGGATCATCTTAGAAGTGCATGGATTCCAAAGAGACCACATTACATTTTGTGGATGGCCCGAAAGAATAAGCCAACCATGATAAAATCCTCGAATACGTCTCCCCAGCAACTCAGGGATTTGACATTGATATTTAGTTAGTGGGTCATGTAGGGTGTAGAAGTATTGGTCTCTAGAAGTATCTTCGTCAGCTCCTAGGTTCTGAGAAACAAACCACGGATATTTTGCAGATAACGGAGGCAATTGATGACATACTGAACCACCTTTCGAACTTTGCTTCTGCTCCATCTACAATGTTCAAAACAATATCATCAACGTTAAACTTTTATTTCATTCAAAAGTACGTAATTGGCCTTAAAAATAAGCAACAGCAAGTATCACTTTTGTTTATATGAAGTTCTTAAACTTTTGCTAGCGAGAAACATCAATAAGCCAACAAAACAACCCAAACAATCACTCGTAGAGGTTATTGCTGAATAAAAGATAGTACGATACGAAATTCCAAACACCCTAAGTTACTCCTTAACCTCATCATTAAACTAATAAAAACATCAATCTTTATCTGAATCGGCATCAAAAAATATAAGTATAGTACAATAAACTGGGGTATGAAACTGCTTACCTAGTTTTGAACATCACTTTTTCGACCCTGGAGTCATCCTAAAAGGACTTAAGAGTTGAGACAGTAATAAAGGTGACTGGCTTTCTGAAGCAAGATAAGATATGCAATCCTAAACACCCTATAGAATTGAAACTAATGCTAAAAGCAACTATCTTTCTTACCCGGTTCTGACCCATGACCCACTTTTTCGACCCGCAACTAGAATCATCCTAAAAGGACTCGATATAAGTAGACGAAAGTGCTTATTTGGCATCAAAATAAGCAGATAAAAACAACCCAAACAGTATAAAGGTGACTGGTTATTTAAAGCAAAATAAGATATGCAATCCCAAACACCCCATAAACGACCCAAAAACGCATATAACAGAAAGTTAATCTTCAAACTATCAAGCCGCGTTTTTTNTTTTATCAGATTATACAGGTAATAATAGCTAAGAAAATGATCCATAAGAAAGCAGGAACACATTTTATCCCTCAAAAAGCAGTAATGTAGTATCCTAAAAAGCCAACTAAATAATCCAAACAGTAACAAAAGTGATTAGTTCTCTAAAAACACAATAAGATATGCAATCCCAAACACCCCCATACACTTGACATTAATACTAAAAGCAACTATCTTTCTTACCCGGTTTTGACCCATGTTACCCATGTTAATCCTGAGACCGTTTCAACACACCTAGTGAGGTTTGAACCGTAAATCTGCAATACTATGTCTACGTTAAAAAAAACAAGAAAGGAAAAAGTCATTTCCATCTCCTATGTCTAAAATTAAACAAACATTAACGTCTACACGCGCCTGCACACATAAAAAGAAAAAAAACACATTTTTTTCTCCAAAACATTTACGCGCGGCCGCTGGCAAAAAAACAAACGCACATTTTTTAAAACGTATGCGCGCGGCGCGCCCGCAAACATAAAAAGGAGAAATTACTTTTTACAAAAAAAAAAAAAAAAAAACCTACCAATGATCTTTTTTTACAAATGATATTAACAGTATATTAAAACTAAAATGTATAAACATTTCAACATTTAAAACCTGTTACGAAATAGAAGAATGGTGGGTAACTTACATGGACTCAAAATCTCTGCTAAATTGTTAGTTTTCGTGTGTTTTTTGTTTTTTTACATAAAAGGTGTATTCGTGTTTATTTATGGAATTGGCTATTCGTGGGCCTCAAGTTTAGGAGTATGGTTAAAAGAAAAAGAAATGACAAATGGATATATGTTTATTTTCTTGGTCATAGGTAGTTATTTATAGAATGTGATTCGTTACTTTTTGTGTTACAAAATGGATATAGAGATTGCTGAGTTAACGTAATTAGTCATCTTTTCTGACATAGAGAAAGTGGCCTTTATAAGATAATTTATTTTGAATTTAAAGGATCCACTGCTAGTAATATTGAACTCAACATTAGAGGATGTTAATCCGTGCAAAATGATGGTATATTTGGGGAAAGTATCAGTATAAGCAGGGACGGACCCAGGATTTTTGATAGGGTGTTGCACAAAATTATTTTCTTATGACCACGAGTACTAAAGTTGTCCGCTAAAGAATTTATTAGTTAGAATTTGGTGTTGCACGAGCCCAGAAAAGACATACTTTATAAAAAAAAAATTACATTTCGTGACCTAACATTGGGTGTGGCCCGTGCCACACCCGGCTCCTACGTGGGTCCGTCCATGAGTATAAGTGAGCAATAGTAATAAGCAGTAGTAGCTTTAAGCGGTAGCAGTAACAATAGGCAGAGGTGATGGCTATTGTTTGTGGTACAGCGACACAATATATTTATAAATCATACTATGTTAAACATAGTCCAATAAATTATATTTAGTTGTAAGCGTCACATCACCATCAGTCCATCACCATCAAAAAGGTATAAATGGTCTTCACCAAATCTAAAACACAAAAATATATTATTGTATACTAATATACCCCACAAAATATCTCACAAACACAAATAAAAAAGTAGTGCACCACCAACCTAATGCAAAAATGAGACCTTACCGCGCGGTTGGAGATGAGGGGTCGTGGGCTTGGCGTGTAATGGTGGTGCTCCACCGTTCATTACACCAACCTTATTGTTTAAAACCTTGATCCACGTGATTTGACCAAGTTGCAAGTTTCATCTCTAACATTTCGAAAGTGCAGGCACTGTTCGTGTGGGTAACTTTAGGTTGTAGTTTTCATTCCTGTATTGCAGTTTTTGAGAAAGACATTTTAGTCATTTTATTTTGGACAAGGATATTTACTATATTTTCAGTCCTCAAACATTCATCATTTTTCGGTTAAACCCATAAATTTTGTTTTCCTGGTGCATAAAGGGTCATATCGGAACCGAACTTCACAAATATAATTATTCGCGACTATATACCGCCATTGTGAACACTTGTATGCCTAGTATATATTTATCTGTAGAAGAAAAGTGTTTGGCTATGAAATTGTCGTGAAAGAAGTTTGTTCTTTTTTCGAGCAACCATATCTCTGACTTATTAGCTGATTAATTTACAGGGATTGACATCACCGCCTCATAAATTCTAATCAAGAAAAAACTTCTTTTTACAGGACGTTGGCGTCTATAGTAAAGTTTAGATATACTTATGGTTTTTGACATAGTAGGATGATTAATATTAAATTCGACAAATTACATGGATGACTTTTGCAATTTACTCCTAATTTATTTGAATCAAACATTATTAAATAAAAGTAGAATGTTTATAAATTAAAGTTTTGAGTTAAATGACGTATATCTTTTACTTGGGGCCCAATCAATGTATATTCAAAACCATTATATTACCAGTTTAGGATCTTAGCATAGAACATTAGAACGGGTCCAATATTTTTATCTGTTTCACCTAGTATCATTAAATACATAAATTATAATATGAGTTGAGTTATTTAAAAAACCAAACATTTCTCACATA
>LBNU01036481.1:57606-97216 GCA_014162995.1 Artemisia annua | reverse complement strand
AGTTTCCTTGCAAATGACCTTATATTTGTTCTTCTTTTCAGTGTCTCAATCATTGCAAGAGAGATGACATGGCCCTGTTCTGCATTCATTCAGAGGGGTATCTCTTCCTCTTATTCGTTATAAAATCCTGCAAACCCGTCTATTTAACTGTTAATATTTGTGTGTGAATTAGTGGGTGTTATAAATCTAACGAATTGTGCCGTCACTTAAAGTCCCTCAATTCTAATGAATTAGTGGGTGTCATAATTTTTTTTGGGTACAAGACTACAAGCTCATTTGTGTTATATTATTTATCTTTCTGAGTAGCTGATATATTTTCAGATCTCCATTTGTGTGGATTTGCTTGCTTATCATGGCAAGCGTGGATAAAAAAAATACACGAGGAAGAACAAACCGTCTTGGAATCGTCACATAAAAGCAATTTGCCGGTGGCTGATAAATCATGCCCAGTGTCTTCTACTCCAGTCAAAAAATTGCAGATCCATGAAAGCCAGTGTCTTGATGCTCACTTTGTGTCTCCGACGCCAGAAAAGGGCGGAGACTTTGAACAGTTGGTCAACAAGGAATTGGCTGAACTCCCTGAAAAGTGAGTCTTTTAATACGTATATTATGCTTTGCAGTACATTTTATAATTTAATAAACTTTGTCTTTTACCAGGTACAAATCTCTTTCAGAGCTTTTTGATCGTATGACTGCTTCACTAAGGTTGCTCGGTCAGCGTAAACAGTTGCATACTTTTCGTAATATATGCCGTCAAGTTGAAACTCTCACAGGAAGGTAATAGAAAACTGTGGTCTGTTTTTCTTTTTGAATTGTTGTTGATCGGTAAACTTCTTGGCGTGACCCTTTAGGAGCACGTTATTTTGCTCATGTATTAAGTTGTCCTGGGATTTTTACAGAAAGGTATCATACATATTAAAACAAGGGGGTTTGCATAGATAGGTGACATACTTTAGGTGGATTTTTTACTTAATGTAAGGAACTTTATTTTCAGCAATAAAAGCCAACATCAAGAAAAAAGTCAATATGGTTAGAGACTCAAAGTTACTCATATTCAGCTGACATGCCGTCTCTTTTACCGTTTAACTGAATCAAATTGTCTTTTATTAGTTAGTCACCATAAATCAATTTTTTTGAAAGTTAATTGTTATACTATAGGTGAAAACGAAGTTTTATAATAAAATTTCACCTGACGTAGATTGCCTATCTATGCAATTTTTCTAAAGGAAATTCTTTATCTATCAGGAGAATATGAGTGTAAAATGATCACATCTGTTTTCTAATTTTCAGGAAGTTTTCATTTAGAAATCTTGCACAGACAAAGTTCATTCTCCCTGAAGCTGTTCAGACTGAAAAGATCTTATTGCACAATAAGAAGACTTTGAGCGTGGAGCACGACATAAAAGTTACGTTGAATTTTGATGTTGTAGAAGGTCACATTGAAAACTTTGCTTACATACCTCTTTCATAGACATTTTCCAATAGGCTCTTCAAGTTGGTCAATAAACATTTAGAGGTAATTCTTTCCCTTCTTCAGTCACATGGCTTTAAAAATTACATGTTAAAATAATCTTTTGACTTAATCGACTTGATAATAAGAAGATTTTGTTCTGTCGGCGAGTATTATATTATCGTCATGCTGATTGAGATATGTATATTTGAGTTTCATGAGCCCAAAAAGTTGTTTAGCAGTAATACTTGCACGTAACTAGAAGTGAATAGGTGTATGGGTTATGGGTTGTAATGTTGTATATTAAGCATTCAAGCAAGTCACCTGGGTCAAAAAAAGGTTAGCTAAAAGTGGAATGGGTTTAAAGGGTCAAACGGGTTGGAAGTTGTCCAAACGACTCGACCCTGCCTGTTTTGACTCCTAATAAAAATGACTTATTTCAATGCTTCCATAAGCTGCAGTGAGAACAAATGCATTTGGAGTGATAAATACTTTCTCTAATTCTCACCCGTTGGGTAAAAATAATATGACTGGTCATTTATTATTCAGCATGTTTTAGGTTCAGGTTGGTGCCAAGTACAAGAGACCCTGGCCAAGCTGCCAACGAACACAGTGAACTACTATCGATGTAAGTTGCATCAGATGCTTAACCGAACCTTGCACCTTTGTTTAAGATTCAATAATAGATCACTTGGTTCATTTTCATTTTTGTTACAAGCTTTTACACCCGTTTCTTATTGGTATTGAAAGATTAGTCATGACTGTAGCATCACTTGATGATTTCCATATACAGAAAAGAGCTTAGGCAGACCATCGTTTCATAAAAATTAAGTTCACTACGCTGTTAGAACCCCTGAAACAAAGTACAGTTGTTGTAGCAAGATAGAGTTAAATGTAATAAGAGAACCAAATGAAGCTCTAAAACTAATATGTTAGCTGGGATTAAATGGGGTTACCTCAGATATTTGTCTGATCTTTCGCAGATACCTCAAGAGTTTGTTCCTTCAGTTGCTATTATCCGGAAAGAGGACAAGTAAATTGCTATCTAAAGCTAATGTCTTATAAGCAGCACTCAATATATCAAGACGCTTTAACTGGACGTAAGGTTCATGTTTTTTTTTCCTTTGTATGGCATCTTTCGCATCCTAAATGCAAAAAAGCTATGTAAACCTTTATAGGTTATTTACTTATGTAAAGGAAACTTTTAAATATTTAATGTTACAATGCATTTAATCTTTGAAATCTTAAGTTAGTTCAAGAACATCAGAGAAAACACTTAACTGTTGCGTAAATAAGAGAAAAAAAACGGCACCAAAAAACAGGCCCGCCCGCAACGCGGCGGCCCGTCGCCATTCTCGTTCAACATAAACAAATGAGCCTTGATATATAGGCCTAATAAAGGGGCCTAGTGGTGGAACTAAGGCTTTAAATACTTGTACAGTGCATGTATTGTACAAGTATTTAAAGCCTTAGGTCCACCATTAGGCCCCTTTATTAGGTCCACCAAACATATTCCTAAACGAATATAAAGTTTAACTATAGCTTGGTCACTTGTGATCTTGCTATGAGCATGTGGGAAAAGATCTTTCATTGGTGGAAGATGGGGACCGTTAACGCTTTTTCTATTGTTAATGTCCCCGGTGCTTTCTCTTGTGTTTGGCAAGTGGTTATTTGGACAACCAGATATCTCATTTGGAAAGAAAGGAATGCTCGTGTGTTCATTAATAAAGTCACAAGTACTAATAAAATTATGCAAGATATACAACTAAAAAGTTTCGAGTATATAGTGCGAAGATCCAATAAATTTTAATGAATTGATTGGCAACAATGGATGTATGATCCAATAAGTGTCAGCTGCTCAAAAGTCACAAGTGCTAATAAAATTGTGCAGATATAGTAAGTTTTTTGTTGTCCTCAGATTTGTGTCAGCTGCTCAAAAGGGTGTTTGGGTTCCTCTCTCTTTTAAGTATCTTGTTTAAATGAGGAACGATGCTTGTAATGTACTATTTTTTTCTTTTGGGTGTATAGATTTTGTTTGTCGCCTTTCAAAAAAAAAAAAAAAAAAAAAAAAAAAAAGAAAGACCTATAAGATTAACCAAAAATCAAACAACTTTTACAATGTGATTCACACAAGCTTATCATTAAAAAGGTTGTTCCTAAAAATGTTTAGAATTATACTGGGAACGGGTAACATTTTTGTTAGAAGTACACATGAGCGAGGGATATTTACTCGTAAGATGTTAAGTTTATTTAAATGCGAAAAGTTAATGCATACTTATAAGTTATGCTCGTAGCCACATTTGCACAAATTTAAATATTACTCTAGTGCATAATTGTTAAAAGAGTAGAAATAAAGAATTACATTAAAAGTCACAAACAACTCAATACTATTTAGAAAATAATGTAATGATCATAAGCATTGTTGTAACATTTTGCTCTCATTTTACGAGCTTTAGTAACACTAGATTTACGACAATAAATATTACAGTTCCTAATCTAAAATAAACAAAATATAATGCTAAGTTATCAACCAATCATTATAAATATTTTTACCTACCCGTCATAATGTTACCCACCTACCCTCCTTATAAATCTTGCAGCCATGTAATAACGTCACTATATCCATTCTTTAAATTCTATTTTTCAACTTCTTTCACTATGTTATTGTTAATATTTGTTCATTTTCTGCAAAATATATAGTTGAAATAGCTCACTGGAGTTGCACTGGTTAGTTTTATTGTTGGGTTTGGTATGGATTTTTTGTTTGTGATGGCATAGACTATAGACAATGGGCACCAATATATAGGGCAAAATAACTATTAATGTACTATACTTGCCACAAATGTTACTTTCGTGTACTGAACAAATTTTTTTTCTTTATATGTGTACTGAACTTTCATTTTTTGGTCTTTTTGATGTACTTTGTGACATTTTTGCCCCTGGATTTTTAATAATTTGAGGGGCAAAAACGTCACAAAGTACATCAAAAGACAAAAAAATGAAAATTTAGTACCCATATAAGGGGAAAAAAATTGTTCAGTAGTAACATTTGTGGCAAGTATGATGCACATTTGTGGCAAGTATGATGCATTTTTAAGGAATTTGCCCCGATATATAGCGTGAGAAGGGCATTGGTAGACGTCCTGACACCAGCTATATATCACATCCGCATGCATATCCCAGTCTATAGCCTCACACTATTAAATTGGTGCCCATGTGTCTATACCATCAGCCTCATTGGTGATAGAGGAGAGGGTGGAAACGAGCTGAGGCTAATTGCATATAAGAGTAACGTTGTCCATTCCATCTTACAACCGGGGCATGTATCGAAATGGCATTGTATGCAGTTGATTTAGCTATTTGAATGTTTATTTATTTAATTGTTTGGAGTTAATATAATCTGCATTGGTTGTTTGGATTTGATATTTTCTTGTTTGTGATAGAAGTCTTAGAGATGGTTCTGGTGGTTAGGGCTTGATGTTTTTCGCCCACGATTTCCCTGTTTAAATTATAGAAGTTGATGTAGCTCTTTGATGTTTTTAGCCTCAAAGTCTACTTACAGTGAAGATATAAAGGTTAGTAATTTCAAAGTTATCAACTACTTTACATTCTTAACGTTTTCTTAAATTATTTTCTTTAGTGTAAAATGAAATTACTTATTTGATACTCCACTCATAACTTAAGTGGGTATAAGTTATTTATTATTGAAAAAAAAGAGATGAAATGGAATGGGTATAAACAATTGTAAACTGAATAAGCTGTAACATTGAAAACATATTTGTAAAGGAGTTTCACATGTTTTACTGTAAATTAAATAGGTTGTAACATCGAAAACTTATAGCAGAATAGTATGGTTGTTATATTATATAACTAGATCTAGTTGATTGTTTGACAGGGGATACGAAGAACAAATAGTCCCATCGCTGTGTGAAAGGCTGTGAAACCAATATTCAAACATGGATGTTTCATTCCCTTGTTCTTATAAAGACATAATAAGTGTAAAACCACATGATTGAAGTGTTTGGTCTACCACGCAAGAGTGTTGAGAAGTTTATCAATATCAGCAACAAACTCAGTGTGCATCATTAATGGGGCACGGAAATCTTATTCGTTTGGCACAGATTGGTTATCCGAGATAGATAAGAATTGGTTTAGAGAAATGTCGAAAAAAAATACCTAGTTAATCAATAGCTACTTCAGTTTGAGTGAACACAATGTTAAAAAAAGACGTATGTAACTACTTTATGTATAAGTGCTGTGATTCTTTGGTATTCTTTATGTTTTCCATGACGAAGACTTACGGTTCATTCAGTATCTGTGAGAATTTTTTGTAGTCATTTTTCCGTTTCTACAAATTGGGCTTCTTATGCACTAATGTGTTAATAGGCAATCGAATGTCACATAACGCATGAAGTAGCGATAATGAGCAACTTATTTACTTATGCTTATTTCTACACACCTTTATGTGCGTATGTGAGTGATACTTAGAGACTAGTAAGTCATAATAAGAAAACACTTCACTAATGTTCAAGAATAGTTGAAAATCACTTGATTAATGTGTAAATGTGCTGATTACTACTGCATATTTATGTCATAAATAGAAATCCCTGCAGATTTCTCTATACTGATACACACTTGTCATAATATAAGAGGTGATATTACTTCATCATTTTTATACCCAAAAAAGTTGAAGATTCATGTCAAGTTGAAGTGTTCATTTAAGTCCAATATTCAAGTTCCAAATTTCAAGTAAATCTCTCTAGTATAAGGCTCATGTTCAAGTGATTCAAGGTTCATATCAAGCGTATCACAGAGATTTTCTTTATCTCCTTTTTACTATATTAACTTTTGCCCAAAAAAAAGGGTACTTGCTTTAAACGTCTTTATCTACCCTTCATAATGTAACCCACCTGCACTCCCAATTACCCAAGTACCCAACTCGGTTTGTGAATCTTGCCTTTATGTAACCTAAGACATCCATTTTCTAATTCAAAGTTTCGTGGTTCTTGCTTAATATCTTTGGATCAGGATAAATGTAGAATCTTATTCTTTACGTGATTGCAACTACAATAGTTTTCGTCAATTACGTGAGGGTTGTTAGTTTTTCCCTTGGGCATTTTTTGCAAGTGGGTATCTGCAATCATACTTTAGTACAACAAAACAACACATAAAAAGCTTATAAAATCTCATAAAGATTTCATTTATAAATACTAAATTGAGCAGAACAAGAAGTTAAAATATTACACGATACGGATCAAAACCATGAGAAACCACCAACACTTGCAAACAATAAAAATAAACTTGTATCATATAAATTTCTCGCGTCATTTAATCTTATGTAACTAATTCCAGGCTAGTTTATAACATCTGGACATTAGCTGCTTGCACCAGAAACCAGCAGTTACCATCATACTTATTTCTTGTTCATCACTAATCAATTTAAAAAAGTAAGAGCATTTTAATTTCACACTAACATGGAGCATATTAATCGTACGCTAAGACTTTAGTGGTGTGTAGTTATAAAACTGTAAGCAAAATTAGATCGAGTCACTACTATCGAGTGTATGTAACAGAACACGCAACTGAGTACATGCTTAGTGGAAGCAACATGTGGATCCTTTTTATAGCAATGGATCGAACAAGAACTATACGATCCTAACAGGGACTAATAATCCATTGTAAAAACCACAGTGTGCTGACTTGAGAAAAAAAAAAAAAAAAAAAAAAAGTTTTTTTTTAACAAAAAGGATATCATTATTCATATTTCTAATTTGCGTTAAAGGCTTAATTCGTGTGCCTCTTAATCAAGACTAAAACAACGTTACAGTCTTCACACCACACTTAAATTTCAAACGAATATATAGCCTACATTGGCCTGTACTGCACACCCCCAACAGCAGTAGCTTGTGAAGCATGATATCTTATCGTAAAGGTTCATGTTTGTTCACTTTAGCAAGCCATGATACCTATAACCTCATCAAGTATGTTCCAATTCTATGTAGTGCATCTTAGTAAACACCTTCTGTGCATCATATTATTATACATTTTATACTATATGAACATATGGAGATGTCGTATATCACACAACGAGGGGAAATGGCCACCCATGGTGTTAGTGGCAATTTTATTAATAACTGGGACTCAAAACCATTGCCAAATACAAGTGAAGCATGAAATTACAATACTAAGAAGATGAAAAAAACATACAAAATACGTATACAGCTACGCACGGGCAACCCTTCGCCATTTTGCCATGAACACCACCACCTTAACATACACCCAATCTTTCAAGCTATCTTGACACTGAAAAAAAGCATGTCTCGCACGGCGGTTAAGAAGTAAAGTGCCAAATACAATCCAAAATGCATTAACAAAACCACATGCCCCTCCAATATAAAACCATCTCATAACTTCATCTATTGCTTCGCCATCACTCTTACTTTCACCAGTTATAGGTGTTACTTCAACTTCTTTATCTCCGGGACAATATTTGGTCAGCGGAGGTCCACATAGTCCTGCATTTCCAATGTACCTTGATTTTTCAAAGGACTGGAGTTGAGTGCTAGATGGAATCCTCCCAGACAAGTTGTTATACGACACGTCAAGATAATCTAACAAATTCATCTGAGACATGCTTGATGGCAACCCTCCTGAGAACTTGTTTTTGGATAAATCCAAAGTCAGAAGTTCTTTCATTTGACCAATGTCTTTCGGAATATCTCCTAGTAGAGCGTTGTGTGACAAGTTTAATACTACTAATCCTTGCAGACTGGTAATCTCGTATGGGATCGGTCCTGTGAGACTGTTGGTTGACAAATCAATTGTCTTCATCAACCTCAGATTTGTACTAAACTCATTTACCTTTCCTTGCCATTGAATCAACAGATGGTCATAGCTATCTTCAGAAGAGTAAAACTTACTTGCCGCACCATTAATAAAACTACCATAAGGATGTAGATTCTGTTCTGTAAACAATCCTTTTTGAACCATGGAAGTAAGATTATGCACACACGATGGGATTGTTCCATGAAGATTGTTAAATGATAAGTCTAAGATTTGAAGACTTAATAATTGACATATTTCTGAAGGGATGGCTCCAGAAAAGTTGTTTGATTCTAGGCTAAGCGCATACAACCTTGACAAGTTTTCACCAATCCAAACAGGAATATTACCATTTAATTTGTTGGCCCCCAAGTCCAAAAGGCTCAATTTGGTGCAATTCTTCAAAGACAATGGCAATTCTCCAGAGAAGCTGTTGCTGTATAAAGATAACGTCTCGAGTTGACCCAAACATCCTACACAGGGAGGAATATATCCTGATAGCATGTTGTGGCCTAAATTAAGAACTTTTAGATACGTCAAATTCTTCAAGCTGTTCGGAAGTTTCCCGCTCAATGAATTATGTGACAGATCTAAAAACCTCATACGTGCTGGAAAAGTAGGTATCGGACCATAAAAGCTGTTGGAACTCAAATCGAAAAATTCAAGTTCAGGACTTAATAATGATTCTGGTAATGTCCCACTTATGTTGTTGAGAGAGAGATCCAAATAGCTCAATTGAGAAGGGAGCCATTGGTTCCAGTTCTCAGTAGGAAATGTCTCTGAAATGCTATTGTTGGAAAGATCAAGATGAGTAAGTCTTTTCATTTTTTGTATCAGTTTGGGGAAACGAGGTCCTAGCTTATTGGAGCTGAAATCAATATACTCTACACTCATAGAAAGGTTTGACACGTCATCATTAAAAAAAACTCCTTCAAGTGAGTTGTATGAAAGATTTACATGCACAAGATTTGATTCTCCAATGTTTTCAAAGATAACACCTCTAAGAGAATTGGAAGATAGGTGCAGTTCTTTAAGTGTGGGTATTTGCCACAATTTGTCACTTATTGTTCCATATAACTGATTGGAATCTAGGTTCAACATATGTAGGGATGAAAAGTTTTGAATCTCATCAGACAATGACCCTGTTAATTGGTTTTTTGAAGCATCCAAATACTCTAACGTAGGAGCTGACGTGCATCCAGACAAGTTGTTCAGAAAATCTGAAAGTTTCCCATCAAGCGAGTTCGAAGAAACATCAAAACCTTCAAGCCTATTGCCAACTAATGGCCACAACCAGCGATAAACTGATGAGTTGAGATTGTTGTTATGGAGATCAAGGGAATCAATGGATGAAGAAGAGTTGACAACTGAAGAATATGGATGCATGACTTTTGAGAGGTCACATCCGCCTAAGCTTAAAAGTGATAGGTTTTGAAGACCTATAATTACATTTACCCAATTATTTGCTTTGGCCAGAGAATTTCCATCCATATAAAGGAGAGTTAAAGAAGATAGAGAAGACAACCAATCTAAGTTTTCAACTTTACAACTACTGAAGGATTGTAGTTTAAGAGTATTCAAATTGGTGAGGTTTCCAAATTCTCGAGGAATGGTTCCAGAGAAAGAGTTGTCTGAAAGGTCAAGGTATTCTAATTTGGTCAATGAACCAATGGATCTCGGAATGATTCCACTTAAATTATTCCCACCAAGGTCAAGCCATGTTAATTTGGTCAATGAACCAATGGACATGGGAATGGTGCCAGTAAACTGATTATTAGAAAGGTCAAGAAAGGTTAAACCGGTCAAGGAACCTATGGACTTTGGAAAGGTGCCAGTAAACTGACAATTATAAAGGTCAAGAGAAATTAACTGGGTCATGTTACCAATGAACGCGGGAATGGTTCCATGGAAAGAACATTCGGACAGATCGAGATAATTCAAGTGGGTTAAGTTAAGCAATGAAAAGCTAATCTCACCTCCAACACGTTGGTCGCACATCAGGTCAAGCCATTTGACATGACCTGTTTGGCTGCTGCATGTTACTCCACTCCATTTACAACAATCATCTTCTTCTTCAGGTCTCCATGTAGAGAGCAGGTCATCGGGGTCTAGAAGGCGAGCTTTGAAACCAAGAAGAGCTTCTCTCTCATTATCGATGCACATATTAGTAGCCCCTCCTCCTGCTGCTACAACCGGTTGGTGGCCAAGGGAAGTGGCCGTCGTGGTATCAAACCAGAGCAAAACAAGTGACAAAATAAACAAAACATGAATATGCATAAAGTAAAAGTAAATATGTTCTGTCATTATCTTTGTTGTATCAAAATGTGTTGATGTTTTTTTGCTTGATAAATCATATCTATGCAGCTTTATATAGACTTCGAAAATAAAGAACTAACCAAGATGGATAAAATTGTGTGGAGCAGACAACACTTGTAATAAAGATCATAGAATAAATTTTGTAGTCCCACATTAGACGACCAATGACTCTCAAGTCTTTGCAATTTGTAGTTATTGTGTGATATGATGTAAGTCCAAAGAACTTGACACCAAACATGTAAAAGAAAAAGGTTGAATTGTTTAATTATTTGGGCTTAAAAATATAGTAAACTTACTCTTTTTTTTTTTTTTTTTTTTTTTTTTTTTTTTTTTTTTTTTTTTTTTTTTTTTTTTTAGTTGTGTGTAGCCATCTTTTTTCTTTCCTTTAATATACCATAAACTTTTTGATTGACTTTTGTGTGCATTTACACATATAAAATTACCATTTTACCTTTCTGTGTCAATAGAGTGGTTACAAAAGTATAATGGTAAAATGTTATCTTTTATATAATAAAAGAATTACGTCATTTCGGAGTGTTTTTGAAAATCCCTTCTCACTGAAAAAAAAATTGGGCCAATAGGAGAGCTCGATTTTGCCATGTAAGCGAAATTGACCAACATGATTGGTTAATAAAAAGTCAAAATAGAATCCAATTTGGTCAATATTTGCTTAATTACCTTTTGTGAAAAGAAATACTGAAAAAACATATGTGTCAAATTTGAAAGAAAACAAAACTTAAAAAAGGCGGAGCTAAGTCTTAGATTTCTTAGGGTAAAAAATGAAAATAATGAAACCACGGGCCTGTATATTCGATCCACTAAAAAAATCCTTCTTTTCCTTCTTCTCTACTACCCCTGCGATCCAACCTTACAAAATCAAAACTATTAAGATCTTTTACATTCTAAATAAATAAAAACGCTAAATCAAAATCATCGATATCGTTTTTGTATAATATGATATTTAGTTTGTTTGCAGCCTACCTCTTTCCCAAAACCCTAAATCAAACAAAAATAATTATGTGTATAATTGACTAATTGAGATGCTGATATGCCTNGTGTAGCCATCTTTTTTCTTTCCTTTAATATACCATAAACTTTTTGATTGACTTTTGTGTGCATTTACACATATAAAATTACCATTTTACCTTTCTGTGTCAATAGAGTGGTTACAAAAGTATAAGGGTAAAATGTTATCTTTTATATAATAAAAGAATTACGTCATTTCGGAGTGTTTTTGAAAATCCCTTCTCACTGAAAAAAAAATTGGGCCAATAGGAGAGCTCGATTTTGCCATGTAAGCGAAATTGACCAACATGATTGGTTAATAAAAAGTCAAAATAGAATCCAATTTGGTCAATATTTGCTTAATTACCTTTTGTGAAAAGAAATACTGAAAAAACATATGTGTCAAATTTGAAAGAAAACAAAACTTAAAAAAGGCGGAGCTAAGTCTTAGATTTCTTAGGGTAAAAAATGAAAATAATGAAACCACGGGCCTGTATATTCGATCCACTAAAAAAATCCTTCTTTTCCTTCTTCTCTACTACCCCTGCGATCCAACCTTACAAAATCAAAACTATTAAGATCTTTTACATTCTAAATAAATAAAAACGCTAAATCAAAATCATCGATATCGTTTTTGTATAATATGATATTTAGTTTGTTTGCAGCCTACCTCTTTCCCAAAACCCTAAATCAAACAAAAATAATTATGTGTATAATTGACTAATTGAGATGCTGATATGCCTTTGCATTCCTACAGCTAATTTAAGTTGGTTTGTTTAAAGTGTGTTTGTGTTGGGAATGTTGTTTTATTTGTTTGGTCAACTTTAGTGTGTTAGGTTTTAGATGTTTACTTTTTTTGATAGAGAGAAAAAGCAAAGCGAAGGTAGAGTTTCATCACTTTCATGTATTACTCTTATTCATTTATTTTTCGAGCTTAAAGAAAATTGTACATAATATTAGTATTTCTTTGCTATGCCTTGGTAGTGGAATACTCAAGAGGCTAAGATTATATTGTCCTTTTGTTATTTAATAACATGGAGATTGTTAGCAAACTTAGTTGGTATATTGATGATGTTGATATGGTTCTTGCACAAGTTTTCTTTTGTAACCATAATAACTTGTCTTATCGTGGTCTTTTGAGTGTACAAGAACCATTGTATACACTGCGGAAACCTGAAGTTATAACCTCTCTTTGTAGCCCAAATTGTAAACAAAGTAAGGCTCACAACCACCATAGTGGTTATAAATGGCAGCCTCTTTTCTATATTGGATCTCAAAGTGTAGATAAATTTTAAACCAATAAGCTGAGATGTCAATTTTGACCCCTTTACTTATTTATAAGACAATTCGTATTACGTTTTAAGCCTAAGTAGGTCATACGGTTGAAGTAAATTATCAGCTAAAAAGAGAACGGGTCAAATGGGGCGAAAGGGTAAAAAACAGGTCCAATAAGTCACATAATTATTTTTACATAAAAAGGATATAGTTTGAACTTTGAACCAAAGGTATTTTGGTTCAACCAACCCGCACCAAAAACTACCTATTTTTACCCGCAGACGTTACCCAAGCCGCCAGGACGTCCTTTTTTCCACCTCTTAAATATGCATTACAGGTGCAACTGCCAGATCACGAAAGGGCATAATTATGTGACTGGTAAGAAGAAAAGCAAAGTGGTAGATGAACAGTTGATTCAACGATATATAGAGATTCAAAGGTCAACAAACTTCCTTTAAAAGTATTGAACCACAATAGTTCGCTCGACATTAGACACCTTGATGATGGTATGGTAGCATTAACATACTTGTCCATAGTCTTGCTTTTCTTTGTCTTCATGTGTATACACATACATTAACGCTTCCGCGCTTACACATTTATAAATTTTGTCCTAAATGTTTGCGTTACTTTCATGTGTACTTGTGGAAGTCTGAACTTACTAGCATAAGGAATCACAATCATCCTTTTGTTACTGTCATTCATGTTTTTGTTGCTGATACGTTCAACGCAGTCGCCCATTTGGTTTTACCACATGTATTTTTAACAACAGACTATGTTTTTCATTCTTGATTCTATTTATAAAATATTTATTCTTTGTATATAAAGATTAAAGAAGATCAAAAGTAACATCCTCTGCCCATTCTGAAGTTATTATATACATGAATTTTGGCTTTTATTACTTCTACATCACAATGTACCAAGTGGTAAGTCATTGTTACTTTGTTACTTCTACATCACAATGCCCATTCTGAAGTTACATTATTGATTTGTTTAAGACTTACCAATCATTAGACCAAGTGGTAAGTCATTGTTACTTTGTTGCTACCATTATATATTTGGAGTATTGCCATTTTAAAACTTTATTTTGTTCTACAAACAACACAATTAATTGGTTGCTCATTAGGGGTGTTTGGAATAGCTAATTAAAACTGTAAGACTGTTGCTCATTAGGGATGTTTGGGATAGGTAATATCTGCATGTTGCGAGGACTCGATGACACTTACTGTGCATTCATCCATCTATTGTATTGAAGTGAATATATCAATTTTTTACTTCATAACTGATCTTATAGATGGGTTACGTGGAGTGGTCATGAGGCCCACTATAGTAGTATATCCTCAATTTACAGTTTTGCATAGCAAACTGATGATTTAGTGGTCTTTTGTCTATGTTCTTTATCATTAATTTCTTTTTAACTTATTTGTTAAATTTTATAAGATTATGAATTAGGAAATAATACATATAAAATACCTAAAATAGAATTTTAAAACTACAGATTATCCAAAGAAAACACAACATAGCAAATGTAATGCCGTTGTTCTCATATTGATGATTAAGATGTGTTAAAACTTTACATAGAACAAATAAATTTTATATCTAATTGTTAACACTAATGACAACAACAACAACAACATACTAAATCATACCTGTGTAGGGTATGACAGATTTTATTCTTATCTCATGTAAACCTGGAAGTAAGGAGACTGTTGATGAAGTTCAATTATTAGCACATATGCTTTATTAAACAATTACAACAAAAATTACTAATAATTAAAATTTATGTTAAAACCCCGTGCGTGCACGGGTATTATAACTAGTTTTACATGCGTAAATACACACAAAAGTTGAAATTCAAAAGTTTGATGATTTAATTAATAGTTACACACAACTAGAAAAATCGGTAAATTTACTACATTTTTAGGTGATTTCCTTTAATTATTTAGATAATTTATATTATTTGGGTTTTTGATATAAATAAATGGGGACGAGTAGGCCTTTTAAACATGTCTTAATACTTTGTTGATACAATGATACTTAATACCACTTGACCCAATTATGAGCTTATACTAATGTCTTCAAGGATAAATTCATGCATACATGGTTCTTCATTTTCATTTAGGTAAATTAATTGGTCATTTTTGTTCCAAAAAAATAAATAATAAATAATAATAATAATAATAATAATAATAATTGGTCATTTGTTATATTCATAGAGTTAGGAGAATTGTAGGAACATGGATTATGAAGATTTATCATTTTCCATAAAAAAAAAAAAATGTGATTCTATGGTGAACCTTTTAAAAGGTTTATAAAATTGTCACCTCTTATATTGTCATTAATTCTTAAACCTTTTTATATCATTAACCTATTCCCACTTTGGTTAAAACTTTCAAAATTTATAGATTGTTTCAACATAAATGATAATAAACACTTTTTGGACCTCTCCGAAATCCTAGATCTTTTCATGCCACCTAAAGACATGAAATGGTTCCTCATAATGATACACAAAATCTTGAACCTTTTCATAAGTTTTTAGACCTATTCTTGAAACACCATAGTGGATGCTCTAAGAGTAATATGAATAGGTAAATTAATTGGTCATTTGAATTTCTACGGCATCTGATAAACTATTTAAAGCCAATATAAGTTGTTTAGATTCAAGATAAATGATTATGTTTTGTGTTTGCTTTGGACATGGTTTAGCTTTGCATACAAGTTATCAGTTCATTTTGTTTGACTTGAAAATTGGATCTGCCCGGTTCTTAGATATTATATATTCGGTAACAAACAATACATACCTTGGCGCAATTAAATCATTAAACAACTATTTTATACTTTAGTTTAAATACATAATGATTATTTAATTATATATTTTTTACTGCAATATTTAGTTGAAAATACATATCGTAACACTCTTTGCATAAAGCTACTTCAAAGTCTTGTATTTCATATAATTGATAGAAAATTATTGATGCAATATTTCTGGTCAATTTGAAGTAGATGGCCCCATATTATTGTTTTATTTTTTCGTTGTTCAAAAATCCAAAAAAAAAAAAAAAAAACTCATGTTTTGTGGAAAATGATTAAGAAATAAAGTTAAGAATCCCATATTCGAAGTTAAAAGACTTGAAAGTCTTTACAACTTGTAGTTATGAGACTCACATCTATTCTATCTTGTGACACTTTTCCTCAATACGTGTGATATAAATCAAAGGTAAGCTAATGAGCCCAAATGCCAAACCAAAACCAAGACTAAAAGATGAAAACTTTAAGTAGTCTTGAAGCAGGGTCATCGATTCGGTTATCGGGTTGTTCGGTTCGATTAATTTGGTTAAACTTTTTTGGTAAAACCGAACCGAAAACCAAATTTGAATTCGGTTTGGTTTTTGGATTGACCCGAATAACCCTAACTACATCATTTATATTTTCTAAAAAATTAAATATAGATTTTATTTTNTTAACTTATACTAAGAAAAAACATTAATTGTCTTTTTATTTATATAAATATATAAAAAAATAAATATATTTATATTAATTTGTTTTTCAATACAGTTCAGTTTTCATATTGCCAAAACCATATCTGAAAAGAAAATTAGTTCGGTTTTAACAAATTCCGTTCAGTTTCTTTCGAACAGAAAATTATTTATATATGTTGTAAATAATTTGTATTGATGTTATTTTACATGATAAATCAACATACATGCCTATATGCAGCTTTTTATAGACTTAGAAAAAGAATTATCGAACGAGAACGGATTTTTATTTGTGTGGTGAGAAATTCATGGAAATAAAATTGAAGTCCCAAACTAGACGTCTAAAGACTCTCAAGTCTTTGCAATTTGTACTTATTGCATTTTCATCTAACATGATATCTTTTAGTCCTCCAACTATTATGTGAAATATATTTGTGTGGTGCAGATATTCATGGAAAAAAATTGAAGTCCCAAACTATACGTCGAAAGACTCTAAAGTCTTTGCAATTTGTACTTATTGCATGTGCAACCAACATGTGACATCTTTTGGTCCTCGAATAGTTATGTGACATAAATATGAATATAAGAGATCTAGGTGCAATACAATGTTAAAAGTGTGTTATTCACACTGCCACATTAACTTTAACTTTTATTCTATAACATTCCTATAACACATAACCAAAAGGGCACTTTCTCTAATAATTCCTATAACACACAACCAAAAGCCTCACTCACTCCACTTTTACGTTAAAAAAAGAAGGGGAAAACCGCGATAACTTCCGTTCTATACAAGGCGATGGTGCTATAACACAAGAGGACCGGTGGAGCTAAACGCACATGGCGCCGCTATAAGAAACAAAAAAGCTATAACGCGGGATGCAATAACCAATGATGCGTGCTCTCTAAATACTAACCAAATAAATGAACCCAAATAAAGTAACCCATTCATAAGGTAACAAGCTAGATAACATGATATAAAGGACACTTATATAAAAGACATATAGTTTCGAGAATGATCTATTGATCCATCTAAAAATTAACTCAACAAATTCTAAAATTTTCGACTATGTTGATTAGTAAACTTTAAAGAATAATTCAATTACTATGTACACATATATAGGAGTCTCGATAAAAATGGCCAAAAAAAGCTTAACTAAATTCAAAATAAATTCCCGCTAATATACGAATTACTAGCTTATTACTAGCTTACTGACTCGCGAACATCACAGGATAAAAAGGTAAACAATTTAACTAATCGAAAAGATACCAAAAAACAACTGTTAATCAATCTAGTAGGTAGAGATTCATGAGTAAAATAATATGTTTTTTGCGAAATTGTATAATAATATAATTATAAGGTAACAAAAAGGTACTATTAGGAATTGAACTTATATTTTGATATTTTCTAATGAATAAAGGATGTTACTGACGTTAATTGAAATAATACTGAAACGGTGAGTTGAAGAAAATTGTAGCGCGTATTTGTTGACGCATAGTCGTTTATATTTTTGTGGTGAGAGTTATAATTTTTAGGATTGTTTAAGTCATATTAGTTGATACCTTCTAATAAGTATAGTTGTTAATAAGTACTAGCACATTACTCGTATAAAGCAACGGGGACGAGTAATACCTTTAGCTAGGGCTAATCTTTTTTTCTTTGTGTGGATTTCGTTTTTCAGTGATTGATGATAATTTTTGTGGTCGTGGGTTTGCGGTGAGAGATTGTGAAGAAGTTATTTAAATGTCATATTATTATGTGTAAGTATAAAGAATTGAAGTTAAAGCTCCCAAATTAACATTAGGATACTCGTAACTCTAAGAACTTGTATTTATTAGACACGAGGTGGATCACCCGCGCGTTGCCGCGGAATGTTTTGCCAAAGAAGTAGTTAGTGTGCTTAACGACCGTTAGTTATAAGGACTAAATCTAATGACCGTTAGTTATAAGGGCTAAATTTGGAACGTACTTAACGACCGTTAGCACTGTAGATAAGGACTAAATTTGCAACGACGCTGTAAGACGAAGGATCAAACGGAATTTTAAAAAAAGAAGTTGCTACAGTACTTAACGGCCGTTAAGTTCTTAACGACCGTTAGTTACTGTACATTTTACTGTTCATATGTGATTGTAATTTACTGTAGCACAACAGTAACTTTGCTACAGTGTTGGGGGGTTTAGCTTCCTCATAAATGTTATATACGAGGTGGATCACCCGCGCGTTGCTGCGGAATGTTTTGCCAAAGAAGGGTTAGCAGTCGTTGCAAAAATAGGGATGTTAGAAACACTATGTAAAACCTTTTTTAGTCAAAGCAATCACATATTATTAATATTCAGAAAGTACTCGATTCTTTAAATAAAGCTTGGGTGGAAAAACAAAATCGAATGCACTCGTCGACCATGATTAGTAGCATGAACATATTATAGACAAATTACTGAATGTAGTAACAGAAAACCTTGATATCTGATTAGCTAGCTTTTGTACAGCAGCTCTTGCAACATGAGCAGCCTCAAGTATGTCTCTTTGCAACATGAGCATCCTCAAGTATGTCAACAATTTGAGAAAGTCCAGTTTTAGACCGAATGTGAGTGGCCTTGATTAATAAGCATCCATTCATATTGACAGTCCCACCGATAGCATATGTAACATGGCTGTTCTGCTACATTATTAAAATAATACCAAGAAGAGTGTCCAGTAATACTTCATCAGTCGTGGCTGCTCACAACAAACTGCATTTAAAACATTGTTTGCTGAGTCATCAAGTTGTTAATTCTTCAAAAAGCTGTTTATCCCCTAGAAACTTACGTTAACCACTTTGCCTTTTAGAAGAATGTTGCAGCACTCGTAGCTAAACACGCCTTAAATCTGAACATTTGCAGAAAAAAGACTGTATTCAAGAAATTGAAAACAGAGCAAAACTGAAACCACATATACAAATTGTTAAAGAAAGATTGCTATCGGTTAGGAGCTGTTGATCTTACCTAAGTCCTCTATCGATCGCTTATACAATGTAGAATGTGTGTGTCTTCAGAGTTGTGTATGCATTCAGCGTACGGATTTTAGTAGAATGAGTCTTTGTGCTCACCTTTCAATTCCATATAGTCAGACCCATCTTTTCTTTGGAGCCCCTCTCCTCGAAATGCAATCACGCTTACATTTAGTTCTACATAACCATCCTTATGTGGGTTTCAAAAACTTGTTCATAGCATTCATACCATTTTGGTTTTACATACAGGCTGGGCAACTAATTATGTGTCACTTATAAAGAGACATAATGCATCAAATAAGAAAGATTCCCTACCCTCTAGTTTAACAATGTTCACACTCGCATTCTTTAGCTATGATGGTCTGGTTTTACTACTCTGTTAGTTTTAGTTTCTTGTAGGGGTTATACTGTCATCGTGAATTGGAAAAAAGGTTTTAGAGCATTCAGTTGTAATCTATAAATATGCAACATGATCAAGTCATTCAGGTCGAAACGGGTCAAGTGAGAAAATTCAAAGTTCAGGTCCAAAGGGGCCGCGCTACGACGGAGCAGTCAACACTTTTCTCATCTTGTTTTGAAGTATGACTCTCTTTTCAGACGCAAACTCATTCACAGGGTGTTTGGATTAGCTTATTTTACGGGCTTATTTTCTTATTGAGATTTAGAAAAACCACTTTTTTGAGGTGATCCAACTTGAGTTTATAATATACTTATAAGGCCAAATTTATAATAAAATAAGCTAAAAATTCAACAAAGCCATATTTCCATTTTATCACTTACTACCCATTTTGCTACAAATATCAGTAGGCATAGCAACAATGTTACCCGTTACTAAAGCTTATAATACATTAAGTAATAAAGATAAGATGTTCACCTTCGTTGTAAACAGCACTGGAGCCTTCCCCGCTGGTACGTGTAGCTGCGGTCGTACAACCGACGCCACTACCGGTAGAAGTACGTCTGAATGTGACAGCTGTGGTTGAAGATAAATGCATTTATTGATATATACGTGTAGCCTCCATTTCAGCACCCAGCTGAACCAAATTAAGCCTCCGTTTGAGTACCCAAAACACATCAATTTATGCCTCCACTTCAGCCCCATTTGAGTATCCCAACACCACCATTTCGGCTCCCAAATCCACCCTTTTCAGACCGTGTTTTAGCATCTCAACACCCGTACTCCAGTCCCCAAAAATTGACCTGTAACGAAACATGCAAATTTAAGAAAGTAGAAAAAAAACAGTCTATACATTGACACCGTCGAAAAACTTTTAAAAAAATATATCGAATGCACAACTACTCCTAAACTTAAACAATTTAAAAAAAGTATATTATTCGAGTCGTTATGATCACTTTGGAAAGGCATTTCCAAACATACAAATGTCCAAATGGCCCAATAACCCTCATAGGCACGTACTTCTAGTTTCTATAAATGCAGAAAGATCAGGCAACTTAGGAACAATGCAAAAGGTCGGAACCGCCGACAATCTATAAAGGTCCATTATGATACCAAACAACAAATTGCTAAGCTCAAGAAAAACCATTTAACCCTATTACTTTATTGAGACGCCAAGGCAGTCTATAACAGCGAAAAGATCCTCTTCCTCCCCAACAGAAAACGGTCCAAAAAATCAGCGACTAATAGTTAACCAAAAATCCATCTGATATGTTCAAATGCTCGCTAAAATTAATTATATACCTTTTTTATCAAGCAAAATGAAACATATCCCAGTGGGGCTCGGGACCGGAACATTTCTGGAGGTCCATTTCCTGTAGACTATCAAGTCAAGTGGTTTGTTTAGGTCTTCTGGTTTCAAGTCCATAATGCCTACACTCTTTGGCTTAACCATTGTCTGCTTCCCTTTGTCTTTTGCACGTTGGTCAGGTTGTTGTTCAACTGCCTCTTCTTTTTCTTCAGTTGTTGGAGTCGAGGTTTGTGCTTTGCTGTCCGCCATTATTCTGCAAAAGAGAAACGTGGTTATCATTGTACACAAATTATAACATGTTCGTAATAAATCTTTTATGAAGCTCACATTTTCAACTTTATGAGCCTATTCAGTTGAGCTTTAGGACTTGATAAGCTCATCCGCTCAAGTTGGATAACCTCATAAACCCACAGAAATGAGTTTTTCAAATTTTCAGTACGCTTCTAACCCCTATGTCCATCGAATAAGCTTAGAAAACCACCCCCTAACTAAACCAAACATTCCGTAAGTCCCAAAAAGTAACCACATCGGCTTTCACGAATCAAATAACCTCATAATTTGGAAAAATAAGCCAATCCAAACACCCTTTAAGACCATGATCGACATTACACAACAATGTTTCCCCATCGTTAATCTCACATTATCACTCGTTTTCAGTCTATCCACTCCTGCAAATGGCAAATGACATCGAAATGTTTGATGTGTTAGACTTTTATCCAATCGAATTTCGCAACGTAAAGTAAAATGACAAACCTTATACCTCAAAATGATACAACCTATATTCCCTGTAGCAAATCCATCACATACCAAAGAGCTGCCACGGGTGTTGTAACTACTGTGGTGCCAGCGGTACCCGTAAAACCTGAATACCATAAAAAACATACCTCAGCAAACTTATAATAATAATCATGAATTCTGGGGAAAAAATACATAAATAAATAAATAAAAACTTACATGGATTTTTATTTCGTGGCCGATTTCATTACTTTGTAGTCAACATAATACGAATATACACTCGCACGTTCTTGAAAATTTTGCACCGTTCATCAAATAAAAAAAATGTATTGTGTTGCGATATGAGTAAATCTAAAAGGTGGGTAACAAATAACTGAGCAAAAAGAAAAGGCATATCCAGATATGACTTACCAGGTGTTGCAAACTAAAAGCTGAGCTTAGTACGACATCGTCAACATGATTTTATAGTCTGTTGGTTGTGCCCCCATTGAGTTCCAGAAGCACCTAAAGAGGAGTTTAATTAAGCATCATGATTATAAATGCAGAATTTATAAATGAAAGATGAAAATTTATAAATGAATTAAAAAAAAGTTACCATTGACCGTTATCAAAAGCAGGTGGGAGTTGATCACCATTAATGTGAGCCACCAATGTAACAAACTCGTTTCCGATTAGCAAAAATGACAGACAAAAAAAATCAACGGCACAAAATCTACATTTGTACCATGCATCTTTTTTTGGAGCTTCTTATGTCACACGAAAAACTCAATGTTCTTTTAGAATAAAAATAAGTCCAGTATACCAAGAAATTTTGGGTCAGGACACAAATAAGTTTGAGTACCCAATAATCTGAAAACCACATACGACCATGTATTGAATCACCACAAAAATAAAAATCATAACGATATTTTTAAATGGGGCTCAGATATGTTGTAATCAGACTCATCATGGGCTAAGAAGCCATGGCTGCAATCACAGTTGCAAATGCCACTTTTTCAAGTAGCAATTACCATCCGTGTTGCCTAGCCAAGATACATATGAGCTTGCAAACATCAACTCTGCAGACATTTACATTTCATCATAGCCCACAATGTGTATATTTTATAGCCCAGTTCATTTGCCTTACAAAACAGTAGGTGATCATCATAGCTCACAAATAAACCCCAAAATAAGCATATAAGCCAAATTGGTAGTGCAGAACTGGATAATAGGGTTGTGAACCTGCCATGACTGTAAACACGATGTCGTCATGCCTAGCCAAAATACAGGTGTCTTTCACCCTTCATGACCAGCAAGTTTTTCTATTTGCAAATAATAAATACACATAAGCGATAGTACCTTCCTTGCCATGTGGTTTCACAACATGTAAACTTAAACACATCTCATAAACAACCGTAACTAAAATTGATGCTGGCAAGGTCAGCACCCGATCACGTACCAAATTGACAAACATTTGTAAGAACGATGTTGTAAGTGCTCGTTTGGCTCAGATTTGACACTGTGGAACCGAACAAAAGGATATCCAAACCCACCATGGCTGCAAACACTTTTCTTACAGTGATGCCCCGCCAAGATACGGGCCGATTTCACCCATCATGTTCCAGCAACCAAGTATAGTACTATCTTCATCGCCTATAATAAACACAGAATAAACTAATAAGTGCATTGATGGTCAGTTAACAAAGAACATGGCAAAAGCATCGATTAAAACATGTGTGAAACACCCACTTATAATGAGCACTTATGAATACAACATACAACTTATACACGGCTTATCATATACCAAAAAAAAACCATAACCTTTACGCCGCCTAAAAATTTTATTAAAGAAAAAACAAACAACCCCTAATTCCAAGCACGAACACATGTAATAAGCAAATTATAAACAGTTGTAAGCACTATGTCGTTTTTTTATGAATGTTCCTGGCCTGTCCAAGCACAAAAACATGTGGCACCATAAGGTCAACTAAGCAAATCCCATAAGGGCAAAAAAAGGTAACCTCGTGATATACATAAAACTGAATAAGCTCATAAGCTAGGAAAATAAGGTAATCCAAACACTCCATAACAAAACAATGTCAATCTTCAAATCATGCAACCCCAAATCCTTAGGAACCACTTATAAACTCAAATTTAACAATACCATCTCCATATCTAAGCCACGAAATGATAAGAAAACCCTAATCTGAGAATTCAATTTAGCTATTAACAAAACCCCCAAATAATAAGAAAACCCTAATTTTAAAATTCAACCTTTTTTATTTTGCATAAAGAACCTGCTACCTTTATGAAGATTTTAACTCAAATGGCTGATCCACCAACCCTAGCAAAAGATATATGAACAAAAAGAAAATTTTGTGGCTAAGAAAAAGGGAGGCACTGTAAAGAGCAACATATGGCAAATCCACATCCACAAACCGAATAAAAAAATTGTTTTACTGTAGATTCTACTGTACATCCCCTCACAGACGACTGTAGCAACAAAATTACCCATTTTTTTCGGATCGGTGCACGGCCAGAAAACCGGTGGAGCATGCACCGGAGAAGATCCATCTGGGTCCAACTCTAACACTCGCAATGTGAGTGATAATGAATAGTGGGCGGGTCGGGTAAAGATGGGGGAATATGGCTGTTGGGCCAAACCGAGAGTTGGGGTGCAAAAGTGTTGGGCTAAAACACTCCTAGTAAATGTTATATAGGTTAATGTTTATGTTATGTTTTAAATAAATGAAGTGTTTGTTAAAAATTGGGGTTGAAATTGAAAATATTTGGGGTGGAGGTGAGTTAAGGTGAGTTATATGTGAGTTATGTTACCGGGGTGGAAAGTCAAGAGTTAAGATTAAAAGGGAAAAGCTGACGTGGCGCTGAGGTGGCACTGCGTTAACTCTTAACTCAATGGCACCTTACCACATGCTCTTAGTGTGCTTAACTTGTGCCCCTAAGGCACAAAGTTAGAAAAAGCCATGATTATTAGTATTATCAACATGCATTTATTGCCAATCTCTTTTGTTTGCCATTAACATGAAAGTAAAGTTGTTTTTTTAGATTTGTATTTGTTTAACGTACATTGGTACATTTTGTTTGTGTTTCAAAATTCAAAGTAGTTAGGGTGCGTTTAGTACGGGTATATGAGAATGTGGTTATGAGTTTTATAGTGATTAAAGATGTTTGTTTAGTAGGCCCAGGAATGAAATGGGAATATCATAGTAATAGATTCATTATCAATCAATTTGGTGTCTATGAAATCTATTTCGTGGGCCCTTCTCTTTTCCACTACAAAATTCAAATATATATATACTTTTTCATATCATATTTTGTCATCAAAACATAAACAATCGTAATGATACACTTTTTCATATCTATTGTCATTCTACCCTATACGAAATCGATACTTATTGTGATTCCTAGCAACAAACCAAAGAGCCCCTTAGTTTCACTTGAACTTCTTGACACATTCCATTGGCTATGTAGTTGCTAATCTGCGAATAAAAACAATAAATATATGTATAGTGTCAATATTTTTAGTTTTATGCTTTAATGTTCTTACCTATTTTTGAACAAAGTTATACGGTGGTTGTTGTTGTTGTTACTCATGGATATCTTTGAATCTTTGTTGATGTTTGATACTTGATGTTTGTGTGTAGTTACGATAGTTGTCGTAAATATTTTTCATGCATATAAATTGTGTTTGTAGTTAAATATGTATGAAAGGAAGAAGTATTAATTTCCCAAATTGCAACCTAGGCTAGCAGAATAATCATGACAACTGGTTCGTTTTTTGTGAAGTTTTGTTGATGTAGCCTTGTAAATTATCAACACCATCTCCCCATAAAACACAACTTTATCCGCTGTTATAAATAAACAAGTAGTTAGTAAACCAAGTAACTATAAAGTAATTATACATCATAGTTTTCATTACGAACCTTGTATTTTGCAGTTTATATTCAATTAGACTTGTTGTTCTGTCGTCCAGTCTTATTTCTTTGACCTTATTGTTAGACACTATTTGCCTAACTACATCAACAAAGTAAATTGAATGTTACTTTTACTTGTATAATAAATATTGAATGGGTAATTTATTATACCTTACCAAAAGCTAGCTACGTGCTTATTTTGTTGTTGATAATTGTTTCATACAAAAGAAACTCGAAACCATCATTTGCGCATTTGAAGTCTTTCATGATTGTAACAGTAGTTTTTTTTTTTTTTTTTTTTTTTTTTTTTTTTTTTTTTTTTTTTGGGGGAAGTATAGTTTTGAAGCGTGTTTTATTAGCCTGATTGATGCTTTGTTGGTAAGTAGTAACACATTTAAAGTCCGTTATAATAAGTTGTGCTCCTCTTCGAGTGATTTCTCCCATGAAGACTTGTATATAGTATAGAAATTTGCATAAGCATGAATTTTTGAACCCTATATAATTAAATTATTAATAACATTTAAAGAGTAATAAAAGTGTTCTAAGATCTTATTAATAGTTAATACAAAAGATAAAATACATACTAGTTCATCCATTAGGATCATATTAATATTATAGTTTAAGACAAGCTCCCCCATTATGAGTGTATTAATATCGTTTGCTTTTGAAGGTGCTTTCATGCATGGACGAAACCAGGGTGTTCCCGCAAGTTTTCAGGAACGGTATGAATTTTTTTTGATATAGTATTATTTAATTAGTATACTTACAAATTTAAAAATAAACATTAGTAAAAGCTCAATATGACAATGTAAATTCAAGCCCAAAAAGATGAAACAAAAAGCACAAAATTAGACTTAATTCATCATCCTAACAATTTGAGTTGTTTCCAAACTGAGCCGACACCAAAGTGGTACTATCCAGTCTGTTTCTCCTAACATATATCTTTACATTTCTAGGTTTTGTTTGGGTGGCATTCTCTATGATTTATGAAATTGCTTAATAATTATCACAATTCACAAAGATGAAACAGGTTAGTTTGATTATCTTTATTTATCTTTTGTTTAATTAGTTTTTAGATTTTTTTAATGATTTGTTTAATTATCAATAAGATGAAACAAATTATTAATAGAAGACCATTATGAATTTTTTATGATATTCGTTTGTGACTTTGTGTACTGAATAGAAGGTCAATTGTTAAACAAAAATGATAAAGAAACCTAATTAAATGGACCTAAAGTATGACCTAACGCTTAAATAACTTGTACAATTATACAATCGTACAAGTCATTTAAGCGTTAGGTCACACTTTAAGTCCATTTAGTTAGGCCATTTAGTTAGGCTCCTTTATCAAAGCTCATTGTTAAAAGAACAAGTTTTTCAAATGTATAATTATATAAACTTGACTTGTACAGTGTACAGTTGTACTTACTCAGTTACTTGATTATTGATCACTTGATTGTTGAAACATAAATAAAAACATGTTAAACATTAATTTGTAATTTGTATACTGTAGGCCAAAATTGGGAGTTGTCTAAAAAGAAATCTTCCACTCGAAAACGATAATGAACTAATGGTGGAGAATTTACAATAGGAAATGCCAAAAATGATACTTCACAATGACCTGAAACTACATCCACAACTGATATTCTTTCAGCTTCAGCACCGATTACAATTACTTTAGACACTCTTCTCTCGGATCCCGCTGATAGACCTCGAATTTTTGATTAATGGTAAAAATGAGAGTGTACGTAAGCGTTTTTTCGCTATAGAAGATTGTAGAATCCCTGATTAGAAGGTAATATGTTCATTTATTTATTGTTTTAATGAATTCTTCATTTTCATTCACTTTTTAACTCTATTATATTACGGTTCAAAAAAATTTGTGCACCCGATCATTTGGTATTGGTTCCGTCCATGCTTTTGATGTAGTTGTTTTTCATACACGAACTGCTTTTATATTTATTGAACATCAACACTTTTCTTGTGGTGTAAGGTCTTTTAGATAACGAAAATTGTTTGAAGATATTAGTTTTTGTTTTCGTTTTTTTCCAGAAGAATTCATGATAACTTTTTTTCCAGGCGTTATTTTAATATGATGCATTTATTTATTGAATGATGTTATAGATTTTCTATAGGTTTTTGGAATTGATGAACCTGTGTTTTTTTATGAAGCGTTTGTTTGAGGGGATTGACACTGTTGGCGTTGATTCAAAGCTAAAAAAGATTGTTTGGTTCAAATGTGTGCGCCCAAGATTTGGGCAGATTACCAAAAATTTTCCATCTACGATTCATCCCAAAAATGATAGGATTTGAAAATAAAATCCTGCTTTCATTTTGTCATTTTCAAAAGATTTGGGGCCCCATTTAATCTAAACCACTCATAAAATTTATTTCATAATAAAAAAGTTAATTGAATTTTTTTATATATATTTTTAATTATAATATTATATTATTTATATATTTTATCTCTCATACTTTTTTCTCTCTCCTCATTTAATTCAAACATATACTTAAATCCAATTTCTTTCAAACCATTCCCAAATCCAAATCCAATTCAAATCTCACTTACAAACCAAACGGGCCCTTATTGTTTTCNTCATATTAATATTATAGTTTAAGACAAGCTCCCCCATTATGAGTGTATTAATACCGTTTTGCTTTTGAAGGTGCTTCCATGCATGGACGAAACCAGGGTGTTCCCGCAAGTTTTCGGGAACGGTAAGAAATTTTTTTGATATAGTGTTAGTTTTTGTAGAAAACATCATTTTTTTTTCTAAATGTATTTTAAATGCATCCGGTCCATCTAAAATGTATTTCTAGTATTATTTAATTAGTATACTTACAAATTTAAAAATAAACATTAGTAAAAGCTCAATATGACAATGTAAATTCAAGCCCAAAAGGATGAAACAAGTTTGTTAAATTAAAGCACAAAATTAGACTTAATTCATCATCCTAACAATTTGAGTTGTTTCCAAACTGAGCCGACACCAAAGTGGTACTATCCAGTCTGTTTCTCCTAACATATATCTTTACATTTCTAGGTTTTGTTTGGGTGGCATTCTTTATGATTTATGAAATTGCTTAATAATTATCACAATTCACAAAGGTGAAACAGGTTAGTTTGATTATCTTTATTTATCTTTTGTTTAATTAGTTTTTAGATTTTTTTAATGATTTGTTTAATTATCTATAAGATGAAACAAATTGTTAATAGAAGACCATTATGAATTTTTTATGATATTCGTTTGTGACTTTGTGTACTGAATAGAAGGTCAATTGTTAAACAAAAATGATAAAGAAGCCTAATTAAAGGGACCTAAAGTATGACCTAACGCTTAAATAACTTGTACAATTATGCAATCGTACAAGTCATTTAAGCGTTAGGTCACACTTTAAGTCCATTTAGTTAGGCCATTTAGTTAGGCTCCTTTATCAAAGCTTCATTGTTAAAAGAACAAGTTTAAATGTATAATTATATAAACTTGACTTGTACAGTGTACAGTTGTACTTGCTCAGTTACTTGATTATTGATCACTTGATTGTTAAAACATAAATAAAAACATGTTAAACATTAATTTGTAATTTGTATACTGTAGGCCAAAATTGGGAGTTGTCTAAAAAGAAATCTTCCACTCGAAAACGATAATGAACTAACGGTGGAGAATCTACAAGAGGAAATGCCATAAATGATACTTCACAAGGACCTGAAACTACATCCACAACTGATATTCTTTCGGCTTCAGCACCGATTACAATTACTTTAGACACTCTTCTCTCGGATCCCGCTGATAGACCTCGAATTTTTGATTAATGGTAAAAATGAGAGTGTACGTAAGCGTTTTTTCGCTATAGAAGATTGTAGGATCCCTGATTAGAAGGTAACATGTTCATTTATTTATTGTTTTAATGAATTCTTCATTTTCATTCACTTTTTAACTCTATCATATTACGGTTCAAAAAAATTTGTGCACCCGGTCATTTGGTCTTGGTTCCGTCCATGCTTTTGATGTAGTTGTTTTTCATACACGAATTGCTTTTATATTTATTGAACATCAACACTTTTCGTTTTTTTCGTTTTATATTTTAGATAACGAAATTTGTTTGAAGATATTAGTTTTTGTTTTTGTTTTCGTTTTTTTCCAGAAGAATTCATGATAACTTTTTTTCCAGGCGTTATTTTAATATGATGCATTTATTTATTAAATGATGTCATAGATTTTCTATAGGCTTTTGGAATTGATGAACCTGTGTTTTTTTATTAAGTGTTTGTTTGAGGGGATTGACACTGTTGGCGTTGATTCAAAGCTAAAAAAGATTGTTTGGTTCAAATGTGTGGGCCCAAGATTTGGGCAGGTTACTAAAAATTTTCCATCTACGATTCCTCCAAAAAATGGTAGGATTTAAAAATAAAATCCTGCTTTTATTTTGTCCTTTTCAAAAGATATGGGGCCCCATTTAATCTAAACCACTCATAAAATTTATTTCATAATAAAAAAGTTAATTAAATTTTTTATATATATTTTTAATTATAATATTATATTATTTATATATTTTATCTGTCATACTTTTTTCTCTCTCCTCATTTAATTCAAACCTATACTTAAATCCAATTTCTTTCAAACCATTCGCAAATCCAAATCCAATTCCAATCCCACTTACAAACCAAACGAGCCCTTATTGTTTTCTATTCTTTTATTGGACTTTTATGTATTTGTATTGGATATGGACTTAGATGTTTGTCCCATATAATATATGTATGATAAAACACAAGTGATTTGTGATGAACGGTGTATATATATATATATATATATATATATATATATATATATATATATATATATATATATATATATATATATATATATATATATATATATATATATATATATATGCTAAGTTCTATTAAATTATAAATTTATAACTCCGTTTAACCGATTATTTAAAAAACACACACGAGCAAGTATACTCGTTTGCATGTAATATGGTTTGTGGTAAATAGGGATCGTCCCAAGAAACTATGGTAATTTTAGTTTAGCGAATGTGTAGCGTGAGAATAGCACAATAGATTGTCACACTCTAAAGTATCGCAAATTAAACAAATAAACAAACAATTGTTTATCGTATCTAATCAATCAAAACAAACAAGTACTTGTCTAGGAATAATAACCAATCGTGATAGAATGTTGAACATGTTTGGGTGAAACATATGTAGAAGGCACATATCAATTTTACATGGATTTCTAGTCAATGAGTAACATCAAGAAAATCACATGTTTATATTAGTTTTATGGGTGAGTTCTTTTGGCCAATACTCATCCCATTAACCTAGTTGCTTTATATATTTATATGTATGAAAAAGATGATTAGCGATTTAGCGTCATTAGTTCTTACCAGTCCTTTCAACCCATACTCATGATTATATACCATCGGGTTTATATAAAACTTGACTATTTGATAGTTGTCAATTATCAAGCACCAATCCATTTGTGCACCAACTTCTTGGAATTAAACAAATATTAGAAATCCTTTCGACCTTTAAATCCAATAGTGTTAAGTCAACAAGTTTAAGAACACAAATTATATTTAAATAAACTTATGAGAATAATCACTTTTTCTAACCAAACTAATCATTCAACATTCATACGAAAGTCTACATAATTCCCAAACAAGTATCACAAAATTACTCCATAACAAGTTTCATCAACAAACGTAACATTTCATTCAACATCAAATTGTTCAACATAATAATTAAGTAAAAGAGTTACCTAAACGTAAGACTACTATTGTGCAAGAAATATAAGAAGTTAGAGCACTCCTTAAAGCCTCCAATCGAAAAATGAATCTTTCACCTCTTCCAATTAGTATCAACCAAAGCTTCCTTTCTTTCTTCTTGGGATCTTTTTGAGAATTGGCAGAGATTTTAATTAGAGCTCTTTCGAGATAGTAGAAAGTATAATCAAGTCCTTATGGTGTAAGGCTTGATTGTATGATTGTGTGTTGTAATGTGGTGATTAGAGGCCTTATGTATGCTTGAAATCACTCATAAAAACTGTTACAAGCTCTTAATAATCATAACAGAAAGGTAATGATCGGACTTGGTGAGTACTGGTGATTAAAACCATGATTAAATGCAACTCTTCAGCTCAGGCATGTCTCAACCCACGGTTGGCAGTTGGGACCCTCAACCTTCGGCTGGGATGTCTGCTTCGACCTCAGGTTGAGAGATTGAACCTTGGGTTGGAAACTCAGCTTCAACCTTAGGTTAGGTTTTGGTTGACATGTTGGTTTCAACCTTGGGTTGGCACAAAACTCCATATTTAACAATCATCTTTAGCACTTAATCTTGACTCTTTCTTTCATTGAAATAACTTCATCATCTCTTACTTGTATGAGGTTGTTACTAATGGGGTTAGGTAGGTGCGTGTCAAGAATCTAGTGGAAGAGGTACAATAAAGTACATCTTCCACTTAATGCATCTATATTGAGAAACGCTCATTCCTTTCTTGCTTTTGTAAACAGTTATGCCAATTGTTCACTGCTTTATCGCCAACTCGTACATGTTAGACTTTTCACTAAAATACACTTAATCTCGCTCAAACATATTTATGAAAAGTCCCGCCTACACATCAGAGGAATAAGAGCTATGCTCTGTTGACCAGTCAGAGAGCTGAGAGGTTCATCAGGGTATTGCCACCCCTTATGAACCTTTACACATTTGCTACCTTCTACATGCTGGCTGACCCGCATTAGCTAATGGGTATGTCTTCAAGTGAACTTAGCAATGTCTAAGACTTGACCTCTACTGGATCTGCTCCCTAACATTATTGTCAGCGAGCCTTCTTGAGTCGCTCTCTGATTTCCCTAATCAGAGAGTCTTTTTTACTTAGAGTAATTTATGTTTAAATCCTAGTCAACGACCATTGGGCACTGAATTGGCCCAAGAATCTCCCCCTATTTGGATATATATATATATTATACTAAGTCTAAAATTATTAAGTGAACAAAACAAATTCTTCTTACGCATAATTTTAAAAAAATAACATCACAAAAGAAGCTGCATTTCCATTCAAAGGATTGCACATTAAAATACATACAAAATTTAATCCTCTAGATTCTTAATTTTCTCAACTGCTTTATGGTAGTCATGTCTGTTAGAGATGAAGTATTCCAATCTGTCTGCAAATCCTTTAGTAATTTCAAAGTCCTTTTTTATACCTTGCCACAATCTGATGAGTTAAGTGGTTGTTGCTTATCCAAACTCCTTTTCTCTCTGAAAACCTAGACCACCAAATTTGTTTAAGAAAAATAACCCTGACTGTGGTTTGTCTATGACTTGTCCATCAGAGCCATCAACCACTACACGTGGTTCCAATTTTTTTTCTCCCCTATCAATCATATGCTCTTAAGCAACATATGTTGTTTCAAGAGAAAACCTTGTCCTTTTCTGCTTTGACGGTTTAGGGGCTAGTATATCTAGCTCACTAAGCTCAGATGGTGGAGTGAGGCCAAGTCTTTTACCGGAGAATCTGACCTAATTGAATCTGGCATCTAGGTTTTTCTTTATTGCAATAGCCCCTGCAAACTTTGACTTCTTGACATCATCTAACTCAATCTATTCAGAGAAACCCATTTTGGTTAGTTTGAAATCACTAAACATATCATAGTTTCTCTTTTCATTATCTCTGTATACTTCTAGAATTAGTGTCCGGTCCTTCTCCACTTTGGCCTTGATACTAGTGATCTTTTCTTTCTCTCACCCTCAGAGATATGTCATTGTAATATTTAACTTTGAGTTGAGCCAACTCAACTGCTCTTCTTATTTCATGTTGTTTGTATGCCATCTATTGAGCAACTATCTTATCAATACTAGCTTTACCTGAGAGAGTCTTAGTGGCTTCCTTAGCAGCCTTTTCTTTAGAAGCTTGTTTCTAAGCTTTCAAACCTTTAATGATTTCTTCTCTGGTTACACCATGGATTATTGGTATGACAAGATTAGATCCACCTATTTCTAAAAGACTAGCTATATTCTCTTCCTTTTCTTCAGCGTTTCCCTTGCCTTTTTCTTTTGCTTTCCTTTCCTCTTCAGGACTTAAAGGTCTGTGTATGGTGGTTGGGCCTCTTTGAAACTCTGTATAGAATAGAGTTAAAGAGAACTCTGTAAATGTTGTGCTAGAGGGAGGCATCATAGACCTAATAGGTTATGGCATTAGGAATATATGTATTGGTGTAGGAATGGTTATCTTTGCTTTCTTGGTAGTTCGTTCTTCGGGGGTCTCAATAGATATAAGAACAAGTGTTTTATCTTCTTCTTCTGGCTCCCCTTAGTTTATGAGAGTTTGGTAGAATTAGGCTCCTCCTTAGCTGATGAGATATTGACCTTTCCAGGGGAGCTTTTTGGTGTATCAATGAAAGAAGATTCTTTGGGCCCTTTCTTAACATGATAAGGATCTTTTGTATTGGTTGACTTAAGTTGGGGTTGATCTTCTAGGATATTCTCCCCATCAGCAGGAACATTGTAGGGAGTTGGTTGGACAATCTGACCAGATGATCAACTACCTCCCCATATGTCTTGCATGAATGGCCCAACTCAGTGTGCAAATACTTAACATTGAAGTGCAGATCTGCCTGATCATAGAGAAATTTATCTAGTAGCACAACCATTTTGAGTAGAAGAGTGTTTGTTTCAATCATATGAAGCAGAGCCTTGTTCCATTTTGTATCATCCCTGGCAGTGACAAACTGATGAAAAGCAAACAAATTTTCATCTACAACTTTCTCAATGTAGGTTGTAAGTCGCTGCTCAAAGAGTATAAATCTGCCAGAGTTATTCGTATCTGCTTGGCTCAGTGCTCGAATCAGAGGATTGATGACTTGTACAAATCTAGCTGGTTTAACGACATCCCTGATCATAGTAGCAAACTTAGCCTCCACAGCCTGTAAATGATCTTGCAAGAGAGCTAGTTGACGTTGTTCAAGCGTATTATTGAGCAAGGCAGGGAGACTTTCATGTAGCATCTGTTCAAATGATATATGAGGAACAAGAGCAGGTTATGGAGGTCTCGCCATATCAGATTCATCAAACATTAGATCATATCTTGGTGGCTGATCATGATAAGGCTGTGCAAGTTCTGAAATGGCCCTTTTTTGTTGTGACTCTTGATAGTGCAACATACGATTGGCCATGCACAAAGATTGGTTTTCGCAAGTATAGTCCTACTTTCGCTAAAGATAGTAATTGGCTTTTGTTGATATCATTGCAAAGCAAACACTCACCGGGAACTGTCTTCTATTGAATTTAAACGAAACTCGTTTATCCAAAGGCATTAGTTGCAATCTTGGTTTATAAGCCATTTTCCCAATGTGCGTTCCAGCTATTATCTTGGCCTCAATAATATGTTCATCTAGCCGCGTGACAAGTAAGCAAGTTCCATTGCACAACCCATTTTGCTAATCTATGTTTCTAAGAAGCATAATAGGATCTCATTTTTCAGTTTAAGAATGTGATTGGTAGGCCTAATATTTTGAAAGAATTTAAAAGCTCTGGATCATAGATGGATTCGTCAAAAGAGCTAATTATCATTGTTAGACAAACACTCTTGGCCTCAATAATATGTTCATCTAGCCGCGTGACAAGTAAGCAAGTTCCATTGCACAACCCATTTTGCTAATCTATGTTTCTAAGAAGCATAATAGGATCTCATTTTTCAGTTTAAGAATGTGATTGGTAGGCCTAATATTTTGAAAGAATTTAAAAGCTCTGGATCATNGATAAGGATCTTTTGTATTGGTTGACTTAAGTTGGGGTTGATCTTCTAGGATATTCTCCCCATCAGCAGTAACACTGTAGGGAGTTGCTGCTTTTCAGAGTTGGTTGGACAATCTGACCAGATGATCAACTACCTCCCCATATGTCTTGCATGAATGGCCCAACTCAGTGTGCAAAGACTTAACATTGAAAGGCAGATCCGCCTGATCATAGAGAAATTTATCTAGTAGCACAACCATTTTGAGTAGAAGAGTGTTTGTTTCAATCATATGAAGCAGAGCCTTATTCCATTTTGTATCATCCCTGGCAATGACAAACTGATGAAAAGCAAACAACTTTTCATCTACAACTTTCTCAATGTAGGTTGTAAGTCGCTGCTCAAAGAGTATAAATCTGCTAGAGTTATTCGTATCTGCTTGGCTCAGTGCTCGAATCAGAGGATTGATGACTTGTGCAAATCTAGCTGGTTTAACGACATCCCTGATCATAGTAGCAAACTTAGCCTCCACAGCCTGTAAATGATCTTGCAAGAGAGCTAGTTGACGTTGTTCAAGCGTATTATTGAGCAAGGCAGGGATACTTTCATGTAGCATCTCTTCAAATGATATATGAGGAACAAGAGCAGGTTATGGAGGTATCGCCATATCAGATTCATCAAACATTAGATCATATCTTGGTGGCTGATCATGATAAGGCTGTGCAAGTTCTGAAATGGCCCTTTTTTTGTTGTGACTCTTGACAGTGCAACATACGATTGGCGATGCACAAAGATTGGTTTTCGCAAGTATAGTCCTACTTTCGCTAAAGATAGTAATTGGCTTTTGTTGATATCATTGCAAAGCAAATACTCACCGGGAACTGTCTTCTATTGAATTTAAACGAAACTCGTTTATCCAAAGGCATTAGTTGCAATCTTGGTTTATAAGTCATTTTCCCAATGTGCGTTCCAACTATTATCTTGGCCTCAATAATATGTTCATCTAGCCGCGTGACAAGTAAGCAAGTTCCATTGCACAACCCATTTTGCTAATCTATGTTTCTAAGAAGCATAATAGGATCTCATTTTTCAGTTTAAGAATGTGATTGGTAGACCTAATATTTTGAAAGAATTTAAAAGCTCTGGATCATAGATGGATTCGNTATTTATCAATTAACACTATCATTATATTTTAACGATAACTTTTTTCTTAACTCGCTCAGGTGTGATAGACGCGGATTTGATGGGGCTGTTTAGTGAGTAGATTGCCTCAGCCCTACGAAAGAAGGTGATACGCGAACGGTAGCTTTGCGTAGATTGGAAATTAATCTGTAAATGAAAAGCATGGATAGCATAAAACAATTGATAAGAAAACCTTCAAAAACGAGAAAAATACATCGATCATTCCTCTTTTTTATTAATGTAAAAAAGGTTAGTTGTCCAAGTCAAACAAACAATTCAAGGTATCATTATTATTTAATTGTTGAAAGGCAACCATAACAAACGATTTCGTCATTTTCCTTTAAAAATGCATGTAACGTTACATTATATTTAGACACTTTATGGTTAAATCAAAGATATGTTCTCGGACAAACTGAAAATTATTAGCAAAATGTCAAAAAGAAAGTGATGAGTAGTTTGACATTACGATATCTTTTGTTTTCACATAGAACTTTTAAATAAAAAATTGTTCACTTTCTGCTTATTAAAAACAGTATAGTTGGAGTCGCCAATTTTTAATAAACACATGAATCCAAATTGCAACACTTTTTTCATTTTCTTAAATCAAGACATAGTTTTGTAGTCAAAGTTTAATTGCTAAATGGATACAAAATCCCCAATATATAACAGTTTTTTTTTTTTTTTTTTTAATTTCTATTTTTATTATTATTATTATTATTTTTTACATACGGATCGTTTTACATATAAACAAGGTTTAGCGAACCTTCTCTCATTCATTACAAACTCTATTGAGGTCATCCAGTTGTACATATACTTCTTACATTAAGTCAAGAAAATAATTGAGTATTCAATAATGCAATGATGTGAAAGTTACATATTAAGCTCTAAACACATGGTTGATATAAGTAGGGGTTCTAAAAGGCGCACTATGGTGGTTCTAAGGTGCCGTTAAGACGCAAGACGTGGCCTTTACATTACGAAATAGACCAAGACGACGGCTCTAGACGTGACATGAGCTGAGGCGTGGAAAAGTGTGATAAAGCACGCTAAGACGCAAGACGTGACGACTTTTTTGAATTCAACTTCGATAAAAGGTTATTTTATTTTTTAATTTTTTTCATTTTTTTATTGAAAAAATGAAAAAGATTACATGAAATGATAGTTTTTTTTTTAACTTAATTCTTGATGAATAACACTTTTTGTAAACTTGATTTATATAAAAAATGATATAGTATATAAATCAATAAGGGTAAGATAGAGATTAGTATCATATTTTAACATGGTTAATTGAGTATACTAAAGCTTTTCTCTGAAGTTGGGCGTTATGGTGGTGACCACCATCTGGTGGTGTCACCAAGCACGCGTCATCTCCGTTACAAAAATTCTCTACCGCGTGCGAAGGTGAAATTCTTGCAACGGTTTGGTGGTGCAGACCATCGAACGGTTTGCTCAATTTTTTTTTATTTTTTTTTTTCAAATCTTTTTAAGTATGGTTATTTAAATCGAGATTTTTATACATTTTTGGTTTGATAATAACCTGTAACATCTATGGTGCTGGTTTTGGTGACCATTAGAAATAGATTAATTCTAGAGAGGTGGGCGCATGGACAGTAGGCCCAACGATAGTTGTCACTGAACAGGGTAATAAACACACGTAATTGTACGACGGTAACTAAATGGGCCTACATTTAATTAAGTGGCACTATATCCTCCGTTGAGGGGCTTTTCCCCTTGGCCCAATATGTATAATATCATGTTTTATTGTTTCACCCTTTCTAGCCATCTTTTTATTCTTATAGTAACTAATATTATTTATGTTAAATATGAACTAATATTATTTGAGCTGTCTATTTCAGCACATTAGTTGCGTGGGTTACATTTGATTTTTTAGGTATTATGTTCCTTTCTTGAGTTGAATTCTCGTTAAAATAATGCCTATAAGAAATTGGAGCAAAAGCAACAAGAAGGTTTTGGCTAGACTTATTTTTCCATATTTTAACATGAACTCAAACCCCGTAAGATCCATCAAATAACTAACATTGTTAAATCTTCTAGATGCATATAAATTAGATGAATGATTTCAAAACTAAACTAGTTAAAAGTTACATAAAGATGCTTGAGTTCTTTTATAAAATAGTTATCAATTGTTAAATTTTTAAACTAAATTAATCAGAGGTGGCTTAATTACAAAGTCTCTTTGTAACTGGCATCACTAAAATGTGATGAGAGTTCCATGTTCAATTTTTATAAGTCGCAAACAATCTTAAAGTAGCCACACAAATCTCTTGAAAAAAAAGACTTTACTCGGTTTAGATTGATAAGACGGTAATTTAGATCTTGTAAATTAGTCGGCAAAAGTTCAGAAACCATTATTACTCAAAAAAATATATATAATAAAATAAAGTTGTCATCGTTAAATTGACATGAGATATTTTACTTTTTATGATAATGGGAAAATTATTGTACTGTGATTGTCGCCTAACTCTCCTTGACAAATGAGCATATATATTATTTATATACCAAATACCAATTTTGTAAGTAAGCAAATTAGTGTTGCAGAGTTGTGGTGTATTGTTCAAGGCCACCAAAACCAAAAGCATTTTGATTAACGAAACCCCAGTGAATGATTGTTGACCATGATATTTTGTTTTCATTAATACCTTTATAAAAATGGTATTATTGATAGTGATACGTTCCCATACATCTTAATCAGTTACTTTTTTTGCGCATACACGTTACATCTATTAGTTTTCTTGTCTGTATACGATACAAAATCAAATAATTCACTTTGCAAACTAATGTAAGTAATCATCATTAAATTGATTGGTAATATAACTACTTCTACCATATCTGTATGCGAGAGTAAAGACTCAAGATTAAGTAACCTTGTGTTTTTCTTCTATTTGTATTCAAATGTCATAGTACATTATGAAAATGAAGAATGTTAGTATACATTTTGAAAAAAAAAAAAAAAAAAAAAAAAAAAAAAAAAAAAAAAAAA